>JAOEHY010008474.1:0-10711 GCA_025447955.1 Psilopsiagon aurifrons | reverse complement strand
AGGCCAGGTTGGACAGAGCCTTGGGTGATATGGTTTAGTGGGAGGTGTCCCTGCCCATGGCAGGGGGTTGGAACTAGGTGATCTCAAGGTCCTTTCCAACCGTAACTATTCTATGATTCTATTCTATGATTTTATGATTCTATGATTCTAAGATAGAAGTGACCTCTCAGGCTTACATATAACACTAAAATGTGGAATATATTGGCTTGCATCTGGAACATAAATTTCTGTTTGAGAGAGAGAGGCCAACGTATTTCATGGAATGTCTATTCCATGGCTCTTCTTCAAAATTTACAAATTTGATCATACATGCTGAGGTGGACAGAGGCCTGTCCTATTTTGTTATCTTCTATCAGCAGAGGCTCAAAATTCCTTTAAGTCGGTATTTGCTCTTTCATTTAATAATATCATGCTCTTTCATTTAATAATATCGGCATAAAATAAACTAAATAGAAAAGCATTTACCTGTTCAATGTCAAGTTCATATTTTGGAAGGTGCAAAACAGATTCTTTTATCTGGTTTCCAAAAGGAGGATGTCTGTTTAAAATCTGCAAAGATTTAATTTCATTTCTGATACATTCAGCTGATCAGAGATGCCAAGAGAAATGTAATGCAAGGAATCAAAGTCACCAGAGTAGTTGTACTATCAATAAGAGCCCTTATCACTCCTGATTCTTTCCTGCCAGCAGTGCCCAGAGCAGCAACAGAACCAAAAGAAAATTCCAGTATTTTTCATGTTGCTACCACTGCTCTTCAGGTAACAAACTAGCCAATAACCTCAAAACCTGACTACCCAGTTTTATATGAGGCGACTCTTTTATGTTGCCCTAGTTTTTATCAAAACAAGACAAATGACAGGAAAACTGCAGAAGGAGCCAGAAAAGAGAACTCAAATTCCTAAAGCCAAAACAGAAAAACCCAAGTAAGATCGATTTCCTTTAGAAATCTGTTTTATCTTCCAGAACACTGGAGAAAGAGTTTCCTCAGAAAAGAAGCCAAAAGCTAAAGAACTTGTCCTGGGGTCTAACTTTCCTAAAATAAGAAGTGTTTTATACATGTTTGAGAAGAACTTTGTTTTATGACTATCTTTAACTAAAACTAGAAATAATGGAAATTCAGGACTCTCAATTAACATACATGAACAGAAACTTTAAATATATATTCCCTTTCCAACACTTGTAAAACAGAAATGCACATTGTCTTTTGTTTCAAACCATATAATGTGAAATTCTACAGATTAAACTGTTTTCCAAACCCAGCCAATCCAGTGCAAACTTCCACATTCAATTTGCTAGAATAAAACATCAAACGTATTTTCAAGGAAAAACAGCAGTAGCCACATAAGTTTCTAACTCATCAGTATAAGTAAATTCAAGGCCAGGCTGGATGTGGTTCTGGCAACCTTATCTAGTTGAAGATGTCCCTGCTCACTGCAGGGGGACTGGACTAGATGAGCTTTGAAAGTCCCTTCCAACCCAAACTATTCTATGAGTCTATGATTCTAATCCGCTCAATTTTGTCAAGAATCATATAGTAGATATATATTAACTATACCACTTTTACTGGTAACTGTATTAATGTTCATTATTTTCCTTATACTTATTTGCATACAAATAAGCAATTACCAATTCAAGTTCCCTTGCATTTGTTTCTTCTATTTTTTTAAATGATGTCAGGCCAGCGTTTACCATAGCGTTTGACAGTGATACACCTGGGAAAAATGGAAGTTTTATGCCGTTAAATGACAATCACTAACCTCAAATTGTTCTCAACAACTTCATTATAGCAGGTAAAACCAAAGCAGAAAACACTTAATAGTATGTTTGCCCCAGCTTTTTGCCCAGCAAGTCACTAAACTTTTTTCCAGTTGATTGTTTTTAGTATCATTTCTCTTATCCATTAGTAAAAATAAACGCAATATAAATCAAACATGAAAACATTCAGTATTTCAATACTGACAACTTTAAGATACATTTTCTAGAATAAACCAGATTTTAGATCACTTTCTGCAAGAGCTAGAAAACATGTTCTACATAGATATGATGGAAAAAACCACATCACACAACGTCGTCTCAGGATATTTTTCCCTACCTAAGGAATTTTTTACCTATGTTAAAGTCATAAGGTTCTCAATTTTTTTGAGCAAGCTAATAATAAAATACACTAAGTACTTCTTATAAACTTTTAGAAGTCTTTGCAGATATAGCAAAAATTTTTCCTCTGGCATATCTGCCACAAAAGCAAACTGGCAGAGAATTCCATACAATCTTGTTTCTCTTTTCATGATTCTCAGTTCTTTCAAACTTCCAGTGAGATTTAGAGTCATCACAGCATAGGAGAAGGCACTTCCCTAACCTAACCCTACAGCCTTCTACAATAACTACAATAATTTTAGATAAAAGAATGAGTATGTGGATTCTTCACATGTAATTCTGTAGGAACAGTAAAAGAAATCCAAAAATTAATTGGGAAACCTCTGAAAAGACTTTTAAGTTGCTTCTTGGAAGACATTACTGCAGTCTTACAAGACAATACTCATTTCAACTCAAGAATGTAACAATTTAGAGAAACAGAAGACCTTTTGTCCTCTTATGCATATTTGAGTATGTTTTGGGTCTGACTGAGGGAAAGCATCTTCTACCTTCTCCCCTCTCCTTTGCTAAAGTTCTGCAAACAGTCCAAAGAGTCTCAGCTACTGCAGCTACTTCAGTTAAAGCTGTTGCCTTGTTTCTTTATAAATGAAGTTTAAGACTAGTTCTTTTGTCATCATTCCTAACATGGCAGAAGGGTTTCGCCACTGAAGAAAATAAGAAACACAGTAAGACTTTCTTTTTTTCCTTTCTTAGCAACAAAGAAAACAGAGGTGGAAATCAAACTGAGTAAGTAGTAAAGGTGATAAAATCCTACATGTTAACCTGCCTGTCAGAACAAGCAAACAGAAATCAAGCATAGCAAACAAGAGAGAGCATCATTACTGGACAAAACTAACAGCAGTAAGAATTCAGCTGAATCCTCAACCTCAGTAAGGCCAACTCTCAGTTAAAGATCAGTCACTCTTTTAAAAGAAATACAGGTTACTAAGGCTTTTTTAAGATTAAAACCCCATACTGAGATAACAGTTTAGAAATCAAGAATTTCTGAATATGTTACATATTATCAATAAATTTCTGTGTGCTCAAGCAGTTAACTTTCATAAAGACATAGAATAGGCTTAGCAGCCATAGCATGAGAGAAGTCAAGAATGAGACATACTAATGTAGGCATTGATTCAATCTTTGATTCAGGAGAAGAGAGTGAACTGTCTGCAGATGGTTCACAAGAAGCCTGTGAGCGGAAAAAATGGAACTCTGAAAGTCAGCAGCTCTTCGTAACATAATGCTGGAGAGCAATGATAACAGAAAAAGAAAACGGGACAGATGTGTATATATAGCACTTCTATTATTAAAAAAAAAAAAAACCAAATTGTCTTTATTCTATTCAATATAGTGTACAGGAAAGGATATGACTACACTGTGCCATGTTTGTTCCACGGATCCTACCTCCCAGAAATACTGAACGTGAGGCAGACCCTCCAGATGACCATGTGCATTATCAGCACAGATCCAGAAGTGGTGGAAATGGGTTCCTACCATGCTGTACCATGCTGCACACAAGCTAACAAGCCATGTCCCTTCCTTTGAATCCACATGAATGAAGCTATATAGCTTCTGCACCTGGGCTGGCAAGGCTATAATGTACTGTGCAATATGGATCTTCTGGTTTAGCTATTCTCTAATTTGCAGATCTCTGTACTGCACTCTTCTGTACAGAGCAGACGTGTCTTCAAAGAAGAAATATAGAGAACACTGCAGTGAATTCTAAAAGCAAGAAATCGTAAGACCAGACATAAATCAGGAAGCTATACTATTACCTCAAGTATAACTACATTTTTGTAACACAGAGCACTCCAAAATTTCCAAACTCCTTCACAATTATGACAAGTTTCTACTTCAAGCCAGAAGTTCATCTATTAACTGAATAGAGTGATAAGAAGAAACTTGTGATCCTCATGTGTGTAAGAACCTCATGCACAGTACACTATTTCTGTTTCATGATTCCTATCCAGGTCAAAATAAATTAATGGGCTTTCATGCATACATGTTACAGGACCTGTAATGAAATCTGTTTGGAAAGAAAGGCATAACTTAGAGATATGCAATCACATAAATGCGGATTATGCCCAAGATACTGAGATGAACATTAAGAAAGAAGAATAACTCTGAAATACTGTGAAAGCCTGAAGGTTACTGAATGCATTACATTTACAGCAGACTATTCCGACAGCTGTGGTACTCAGTTGTAGTAAGCACAGTAAGTAGTAAGCAGACTCATTTAATTATGTATGCAGACAACTCAAAAATTAGCAGGCTAATTCTGAGTCTTGATTTTCTATTGGATTCACCCTTATAATATGTGAATACTACCTACCAATTTTTTCCAGTTGTTTAGACACATGAAGTGAATTTTCCCAAAGTCTGCATCTGAAACACTTTGCTAAAATCAAAGAATTTAATAAAGCAGAAAAGTTGTCCTTACATGATGCCAGAAAGTCAGTTAACCCTGTAAAAATAAGATTGACTTGTATTAGTCAACTAAAATGTAGTTTATTACTATATGTACCAAAAAAGATTTAAATTTTTCACCATACATCTAGTGACTCTTAAGCCATTTCTAAATATTCTGCCAGTATCTTGTGTCAAAGTAAAGTCTTGAATAGGAATGCATCCGAGCTGAGCCTGAATAAGACTGGAAAAAAAATGGCTGTTTTGGTATACAAGCCATACTCTAAGCAAAGTATAACAACATAAAACTTTCTACTGAAAACAACTCAGAAAAGAAACAATCAAATGCAAATGATGCAAGTTTTAGCATCTAAAATGACAGCTGTTCAATGGAAAGTAACAAAACAATATCATATTTACCAGTTAATTTTCATTTCTCTTGTTTTTATCTTCCCCTCCATTGGAAACCTATGAATGTAAATAAACAGATTTTCTGCTCTTCACTTTATTACTAAAAAGAGACTTTCCTTTTTCAATGTACTTATTTTTTATACCTGATAGTTATTTTGTCCTTGTCTTTATTCAATGTGTTCAGTATTTTCTTTTCATTATTTCTTAACTTGACATCCAGAAATTCTGTGCAGTTGGAGATCATTGTAATCTGTAACAGTTTAACTTTTTTATTCATTCTTTTTCTTTGTATTTTTTCCACCACTTTTTCCAATTACCTTCTTTTTAAAAATAAAAAGCTCTTAAAAAAACATTATTGTCTCAACCCTATACCACGGAAAGATGTTCAGTTGATTCTTTCTAATACTGACCAACTTCATCTTCCTATAAAAGCTATTAAATGGGAAGACTTCTTTGGTTTTAGATTACTATCCTACTTGAAGTTATCCAGAATCAACCACACAGCTAACACATCATGACATATAAAGGCAAATATAAGTATTTTTTGCCCTCTTATGCATTTCAGTTTACTTTCTTCACACTTTCCTAACAAAACAGCCTCCTTAGGAGAAAAGGCGTTCCATTTTTTCATGACCAATCTGTTCTGCCATAGTATTTGCATGAAAACAATGTGTCTTTTGTGACTCAACAGTGGCAATAACAACCTCTTATTTGAGAGAGGAAAATTATTTAAACCAGAAAGACAGCAACATTCCTTTAAAAGCAAAATGTTCTCTCCATGCAGCTTGTTTTGGCACTAAAACATAACTACTAACCCACAATACAATACAGTGACACACAAACAGAAGAGCTTCAGCAACTTTTATCTTCATAAGCAATGTAAGTGAGGGTAGAAAGAATTTGAAAGCAAAAGATCTCAGAGTAGAAAGCCTCAAAAATACTCCATAAGGAATTTATTTAGATGTAGTCTCTGAAACTTTATATAGACAAAGTGTGAGCTGCTTAAATTAAAACTTCTGCTTATCTTTGAATCCGCTTAAAATCAATTGATCATATGTAAATTGTCTTAGAAAAGTTAAATTACCAATTCGTTTAAAGTCTCTGTTCCCTTAATTGTGAAAAACTGTTTCACTGTATCAAATGCAATGTAATACCATGCCATTAATCTTCCAGTCTCTGTAAAAGAAGAACATACCTTAAAAAATAAACATGCCAAATGTTTTTCATGTATTTTTAAAGTCACAAAAAATCAAACTGATTTTTGTATTAGAGGGGTCTATCAGATTTACCACCACTGACTTGGTATGTATTATTGCCCCCAGCTGCCTGATGGACATTACTGACCGCATCACAGAATGGCAGAAAGAAACATATGCCAGGTACAGTTTTCTCCAGTGATATACCAGAATGTGAACTGTGGTTGCTGAAAAGCAAACCACCTCTAGCAAAGGCCTGTAGAGAAGAGCAGGTATTGATAAAACCCATCCTTCATTGTGCTGTGTCACATCCAACTATTCTGTGATAATTTTCTGTAATTTTCTCCTAATCTGCAGCAAATTTTCCAGCAACAAGAGATCTATTCATGGATGAACATTAAGTGAATGAACTTCCATGATTTGCTGAAGAAACTTGTTCATATATTCTAGTCAAACAATCTCTCAGATTCTACTCTCTACTACATTTCTGTACTTCTGTTTATGGGTCCTATTAAGTTGCAATCTGTTGCAGTTCACTACAATCTCAACATCACTGCTGAAAATCAGTTTATTTTAAAAAGGTGTTACCTGTTGGTTTGAATTTATTTTCTTCATCCATCCTGATCAAATCAAAAGATGATAAATCATTTAAGTTCTTCAAACATAGCTCTATCAACAAATTGAAAATGTATGTGGGTTTAGTATATGCAGAAAACTTAACTGCGTACAAACCAGAAACATTATCAAATTTCACTGAATGTGTACCCAAGTAATCTCACAGAACTCAGGTAAAGATTCTGGAATATGAAACTGCTTCTGCTAAAGTTGGTGGTTAACTTCTGCCTGAGGAAAGCTCACTGAAAGATATGGATACAGGACAGTACAACTCTTTTTCAGGCAAAAATTATATTCATACAATGTTCAAAATTTGAAAGCATGTTGGGAAAGCACTCAAAGTGATAGCGACCAGAAATCATTCACATTGCATGTGAAATGTATGAGAATGTAACTACATACATTAATACAAAGTACTTCACATGTGCAGGGAAAAGGAGCTACTTTCTGCAAGAACTGTAAAAAGAGGTTTTAAGATCAGAGTACTTCAAAGAAATAAAATCCACACCTAAAAAGCATTTATAAGTGAAACCTGCTACTCTAGCACTATATGTAGAGGTGACTTCAAACCATGCCTTCTCACATAAAAGCTTATTTAGGTAGTAACATGTTTCATTATGTGCCAAAAATAGAAGCGTTCTGATCAAAAAGACAGGAAAAGGTAGAAAATAACTGAATGAACATAGGAACTAGATAACTTTTCTTACTGAGAAGTAAGAAGCGCTAAATGCTCCATCCCTGGCAGTGTTCAAGGCCAGGTGACAGAGCCTTGGGCAACATGGTATAGGGTAAGGTGTCCTTGCCCATGGCAGGGGGTTGGAACTAGATGATCTTAAGGTCCTTTCCAACCAAACCCATTCCATGATCCCATGATTTTAATTTTAAACTGGTTCTGAACAAAGTGTTTACATTTGATGTCCTTTGTTATCAAGGCTAAATTTATGATGAAGGGAAGATGCAAAAAAGCTCTTTCAGAAACTGGCAAGTATAGTAACAGAAATTAGTGAAAGTAAATGATATCTATCAAAGGAAAAGCAACCAAAATTTAAGTGTTCTGCTCCACACATATTTCTGAGTATATATATGGAGATGAGACAGGTAAAGGCTTTTTTTTCTCTACACATGAAAAACCTTTACACCAGCCAAAATGTACTCATAATGTTTTGAAAGTATAATAATAAAATCAATAACACAACATAGTGAATTACATTTGTTCTGTGAATGAATCTATTAAAATTAATGTAAATATAAAATACATGGATGACCCTGCCCTAAAATATAACATTTCACCAAAAAAACGTAAAAGTCACTTACCTTGTAATTTTGCTTCAATTCCAATTTTATCCAATCCAGATGAAAAACCTTCATGAAAAGACAAAAGGCTTTTTAACCTAATATAATGATACACTTCCTCCTTGATATCTTCACTCATCAAAATTGTTTTGTTGATTTTGGGGAGCCAGAATACCTCAAATTGGTAAATTTCATTTATTATACTGGGAACAAGTTGAAAGCCTTACGTAGTGAAAGTATCTAAGTATCAGCAAGTGACTGTTAGAGCAAATGTACAAGCTGCAGATATTCCCCCATGTAAAATATTACGGTCCTAAAAGTTGCAGAAGTGTCAGAACTTCACGTGCAGTTTTCCTGTTTTAGAATACAGGAAGCCACCTAAATCATAACATCCCTTCAAGCACCAGATGTACTGTGTGCCAGTCCCATCCATAAACCCTTACAAAAAATTGTCTCCAGCAAGTGCCCAATGCCCTGAATGCAACAAAACCAGGACATTTCATAATTAGGTATAGAGCAAGTGGCCAGGAACAAAGACATGGTCAGGGCTGAGGACTAAGGGGCTGTTCTGGGCAAGACAAACTGAGGACATCAGCATTAAGATTACTGATCTTTAATTTCAGAAAAACTATTAAAACTTAGCTTTTTTTTTTTTTTAGCAGCACATCATCTAATCAGCGCTGAAAAGTACATTATGGCTCAATACTGCATTAATACATGGTAAACTGTATTAAGTACAAAAGAAAAAGATCATTGAGAAGCTGTAAATGCTTTCTTCCTATTTTTTTAATGTTACACCATGCTGAAACTCTTACTTCTATTAAAGCGGCTGAAACTGATCCTAAAGTCACAAGCCATATTACACATCTGGTTTTCAAGCCCTCATGAAATAGTAGTGCATAACAAAATGAAAGAAACAACACAGATGTAACACACCCTAGTGTCATAACTTAGATAAATTAAAAAACAACCAACAAACCATAATGAGTTGGATTTTTTAAGGCTCTGATGTACAAGAATGTTGATCGTATCCACTGCAAAGCTACAGTGACATCTGTGACAGTACGCAGCACTATTTCTGCGTTCAAGTGCTCAACAAGATGCCTGTGCAAGCTAGTGGAAGAAAAAAGTAAAAGTTAAGTACATTTACCAGTTAGTAGTACAAAAAGTTCCCAAAAGAAAACAAAATCCTTCCCAAATCACAACAATTTTGTGGGTTTATTTTTGTTTTCCTGTCAACTGCTCACTTTAAGCAGTGAAATCAACAGAACACTGTAAAGAATATATAATCAACAATGTAATCTAGTTATTATGGTTTAATGTCCAGCAAGCAACAATAAAAAGCCTGTTAACTGCAACATTCCACATTCTTTAGAAAACAAAGCTTTAAAAGTTTAAATACATTTAAAAGTTACAGCACAGTGTTGGTATTTTGAATATAGCTGAAAATTTAAACCTTAGCAAAATTTCATGTTTAACCCTTTAAAGTCTTAACTTTCCTACATGTTTCTCTTGATACTCTGTCCATGTCAAGTGAATTCTGTAACCTCTCCAGACTCTGTAATCTAAAAATCCAAAGCCATGATCTTGGTCCAGTTCTTGCATTTTGTCTTTGCAACATGTACTACTTCAGTTTCTTCAGTTTTCCAGCAGAAATCTACAACTTTTTTGTTTAGTTTAAGATGTTCAAAAGATGTTTTTAGGTAACAAAACAGAGGCTGTAAATTTCTGTATAGCTTGGTTTGATTTTCCTTACATTACTTTCTCCACATTCTGTAGAAACTATGAAACATTGCTACCACCTATATAGTCTTATAAAAAATGCTCACTTACCTGCTCTCTATTATATCAGCACCATTTAACATCTGCATATACTTTTCCCTTGTGCTCCAACGAGTCATAATAACTGCTGTAGCTGTAGTGTCAAACTGAAAAATAAACAAAACCTTCAAACCACAAACAAAACCTTCTCTTTAATGCTTAGCAAAGAAATTTCATTTGTATATGCATCCATATGTGTTGAAAACCTTAAAATTGTTTTCTTAAAATCCTTGTTGAAATGGCTGCTGAATGCCAAGGTCTCTATAACTTAAATGTGAGTTATAACTCCTAGGGGTAGCAAGCAGGACTCAGGATTGCAGCCTTTGCTGGCTGGTAGACACTAGCCCTTACATACTAATGTGCATATAATAGAAACATGTTGAGAAATGCGACAAATGTGAACTGTTACTGATGTCCTTACAAGGTCGTCCACAGCTAAGGAAAGGATTCCTGATCACAACCACAGAGAATAATTCTCTGACACAAATTCTTATTCATCATCTCCAAACATCAGTCTTGAACAGTCAACCCTTTTATGGTAAATTTCTATAATCTTCATATCTACTCTCAAACCACCTCATATTATTTTGTTTTGTGAGGGGAAAAAAATACTGTTAAACCCTCTACACTGCTCTTGTGAGACCTCACTTGGAGTACTGTGTGCAGTTCTGGTGTCTTCAACATAAAAAGGACATGCAACTATTGGAACAAGTCCAAAGGAGGGCCACGAGGATGATCATGGACTGGAGCACTTCTCGTATGAAGACAGGATGAGAGAGTTGGGGCTGTTCAGCCTGGAGAAGAGAAGGCTGCGTGGAGACCTCATAGCAGCC
>JAOEHY010008473.1:0-15417 GCA_025447955.1 Psilopsiagon aurifrons | reverse complement strand
CAAACTTAAACAGAGGAAGTTTAGATTGGATATAAGGAAGAAATTCTTTACTGTAAGGGTGGTGAGGCACTGGAATGAGCTGCCCAAGGAAGTTGTGAATGCTCCATCCCTGGCGGTGTTCAAGGCCAGGTTGGATGGACATAGCCTTGGGTGACATGATTTAGTGTGAGGTGTCCCTGTCCACGGCAGGGGGGTTGGAACTGGATCATCTGAAGCTCCTTTCCAACCCTAACTATTCTATGATTCTGTGAACATAAAAAGGACATGGAATTGTTGGAACAAGTCTGGAGGAGGGCCACGAAGATGATCTGGGGGCTCGAGCACCTCCTATATGAGGACAAGCTGAGAAAGCTGGGGCTGTTCAGCCTGGAGAAGAGAAGGTTGTGTGGAGACCTCAGAGCAGCCTTCCAGTATCTGATTTTAGGGGGTCTCTAAGGATGCTGAGGAAGGACTTTTCATTAGGGACTGTAGTGATAGGACAAGGGGTAAAGGGTCAAACTTAAACAGGGTTTAAGTTTAGATTAGGTAGAAGGAAGAAGTTCTTCACTGTGAGGGTGGTGAGGCACTGGAATGGGTTGTCCAAGAAATTGTGAATGCTCCATCCCTGGCGGTGTTCCAGGCTGGGGTGGACAGAGCCTTGGGTAACATGGTCTAGTGTGCGGTGTCCCTGCATGGCAGGGTGTTGGAAGTAGATGATCTTTAGGTCCTTTCCAACCCTAACTATTCTATGATTCGATGATTCTACAATTGGCCAGAATGGTGCCTGCAGGCTGGCTTGTCTGGAGGGTGGTTGCCTCACCTCACTTTGTCCTTGTCAGGGCACTTGCGTGTCCTCTAAGAACAGCTTGAGCTCTTATATGCTGTTGTCCTTTTGAAGATGCTCACTACTTAGGTCAATATACAAGTGTTTTAATGATCGTTATGCCAGGTTTGCATATTCTGATTGGTCCTGGCTTATCCTAAAACTCAGGGTAAGTTAAGTTCTGCCTGTCTGGGGAGTTATTAGTTTTCACGATTAACAACAAAGTCTGGCTATCAGTATTTTTCTATGAAGGCAAATGAGCGTGACCCTGGTTCTGGGTACCAGTTCACTGTTTTGTGCTAGACTGGACTTGTACCGGGGGCTTATGAAAGCAGGGCAAGTGAGAAGCATCCCCAGTATTTGTAGCAGCACCTCAAACAGGTATGAGCAAGTCAACTGCCCCTCCCTACCTCTTTTTTTTCTGCAGCTGTGAGAATTCTTAACCCTTAGGCTTAAATAGTTTTGTGCTGTAGGAAGTATAACAGAGTTGCATCCTTGCAGTGCTTTTGGGGAGGAAAAAGTTTTGTATCATCATTCAAGTGTGCTCTACAAAATAGCAGAAGCTCTTATGAGTTTCATGCTTAAGACAGTGCCAAATTATGAAACATATCATTTCCAATAATAATTTAACATTTTTCCTGCATCAAGCAGCTTGCTTCTGCTCTGTTCCCTATCTATAGTGTATTGTGGGAATATTTAATTTTATTTTCAATCCTCAGAAACCTCTTATAAGGTCATTTTCCCATCCTCCATCAACCAAGTAACAATTATTAAATAAGTAACTTGACAGGAGCATATACTTATGGAATTAAGTCATTTCTATCTTGCTTTAATTCAACTAACATGATAACTGAATGTCAACTTATTGTCATTCAGGCAGTAAAGGCCTATTCTGATTCAGCAGCAGATTTGTTTCCTTACACAATATTTTCTCTATTGTTCTTGTTGTGGAAATTGAATGTTGGCAGAAAAACCCCAGAATTTCTATGTAAGAAGGGTGGGTCAGTTTAATTTATTCTTGTTCTCGTCAGCGTGCTTTAGAAACCCCAAAACAAGAAGATTACATTCATTTGTCTACAAATGCAAGCTGCTGGCATTATTTTCCCACTGTGCTCCACAAATGCAAATTTACACAGCAGAATACACAAGTTCTGATTTAATTACATTTCCAGAGTGTTCAGTAAGGTAGCTACAAGTTCCCTTACACTGTTCAGGAAAGCATGCAGCAACATAGAAGACACTTTCCAAAAGAAGTATGAAACTCTCTTTTGTGGCTATATGTAAGATATCATTTGAATTAGGTCACCAACGAAAACTAATTCCCCATTTCCCCCAGCCTGGAACTGGCACCCTTTTCTCAGATTCCCCGGGCTGACCACATATGGGGGCTACCAGTGCTGTAGCAGCCTACATCAAAGGCTGAAATCTTTTTATTAATAGTGATACACATCCTTAAACTGACTGCCCAAAGTTTCATTTGGAGATAGGTTATGGGTTATATGGTTAGACATAAGCACTCACAAATACTAGATTTGCCAAATTAAAACCACAGTAGAATATTTGCACTTCTGTTTTACGATGCCTACTTCTGGTCATGTTTTGCTTTATGTAGTTTAACTGCTGCTTAGTTCTTGTCTTCCTGGATCATAAATTCTTTCAGGCAGGCTTTGTGTCTCCTGTGCTCTTCTGCATGTTCAATAATATGAAGCTCATCATTGACATATATATTACTTAAATACACCTGTAATGCCTTAAGCCAAGTTTTTGTTCTGGTTAGTCATCTTTTCCCAATGAACTTCCTCTCAACTTGCTTGTGAAGGATTACCAACACATCACAGCATACTATGCAGCAGAACTCCTACACTGTCGCATGTGGCTTGCACCCTTCTGCCAGTCACCATCACAAGGCCTAAACAGGCATTGCAAACATCCTCAGTTTTGAATATCAAGCTAATAGAAGAAGGTACCAGTACCCTCTGATACTAGTGTCCTGGAGACAGCGAGCTAAACTGCTCTTAGGAGAAAAAGAGACTTTCAGAATTCGTACCTCATTGTAGTCTGACAAAGTTTGTGTCTCCTAGCTGACAAAGCACATTACAAAGAACCATGCTACTTCCCTGGCTTTGTCTAAATAACTGGTGCAAGGATGAAAAAGAAGGGGAAGTTTTCAGTTTATCTTGTGACTGTCTCCTTAGAGCTGACACTTGCAAGCACGTTATATTTGTCTTTTGCAAATGATGTAAAGGTGCCCACATTTGTTTTGATGGAAGTGTTCCATAACCACCCCCCCAAAACAGTATATGCAAAAACAGCAAATCAAAAAGCAACATGACCGATTTTTTGCCTTTTGGTTTCCAGTGTTATTACCCTTGGGAGTGTCATTTTCACAGGCTACAGTTACAGGAATGGCATCTGAAAAAATACAGTAGGCTGCAACCCAGAATTAAATTCCACATTCAGATTGTCATTCCTGGCCCTACATATAGAGAAAACTTGTATTTTTTTCCAAGTGGGAGACATATCTCTAGTTTTAATCTTCTGATTTTGCAGCAAAGGCACCTAGAGCTGCACACACTCACTAAAATATGGACAAAGATATTCCCACAGCAGTCAGAAAAAAAACTCCTCAGAATTGCTTAATGGATACTGAAATATGTTACCATTTGATTTTTAATCTAGGTACACACAGTAACGGAAAGAGGCCCAGGGCTTGCTATATGGCTCAGCAGTCTCTCTGACTGTAGAGCATGAGAAAGACACTGATGACATATTATAGGCTTAGGGGAAAGATTTCAGTCTTTCTGGCATGCAGTGGAAAGATCACAGGCCAAATTCAGCTCTAGCACAAACAGTGAGACTCAACAGAGATCACTGGAAATTGCAGCCATTTGTGCCAGGCCTAAATTTGACCTTACAGGCTTGATCCTTGAAGCTTATAGGAGCAGGACTGTACATTTTATCAGAACCATGTTGGATGAAAGTTGGGTACAAAACAAACTACATTAAAGGTAAGATTTATGTGGTGACTGTTTGTACTTGCTGGTATTCTTATTTTTTAAAAAATAAGGATGTGAGCCTGAACAGAGCATAACAGTCAGGCCTAAACCCGGTTTTGTATGCAAATCATTTAAAGACAGATTTCCCATTGAGCTCAAATATATGGACAAAGGGTGGGAAAGAAGAATGAGTAGAAAATTAAGACTATTATTTATGCATGTTGCTGTGGCAGTACTTGGAATCCAGGGCTCTTTTTGCCCAGCTCCTTCCACGTACAAGGTGAAGTGCAGATCAAGTCAACGTTCAGCTTGGCAGCCATGTGCCGTATTTACCTAGATGCTGTGCCTGCTGTATGTAGCAAACAGATATTAGAAATTCACCCTGGGCAGGGGGTGTCTGATGTTCCTCATGATTTCATGGGAGGCTGCAGGAAGACCAGGTGGGCTGGTCAGGAGGCCAGTTGAATATAGCCTGTATTACCCTATACAGAGTAAGATGAAGCAGCTCCTGTGGTGACCTACATTACTTTATATTTTTGTGGCAGACGGGAAGGTTTCCCCCCTGACTGTGGTCATACCCAGCTCAGTTCTAGGTGGGAGAGGGAGGTGGCAGAGTCCAAAAGTCCTGCAGCAAAAATACATCGCAACCAGGGTGTCTGATACTGCCCCCTTCTCAAGTCAGTGGAAGTTAAGGGGTTCAAGGTGTGGTCCTGTGGAGCAAGGGCAACATTCTTGGTCTGAGACTATTCAGGACACATAAAATCACAGAATCATAGAATGGTTAGGGTTGGAAAGGACCTTAAGATCATCTGGTTCCAACCCCTCTGTCCCTTTGTTGCCCTCCTCTGGACTTGCTCCAACACTTCCATGTCCTTATGTTGAGGAACCAGAACTGCACACAATACTCTGTGTGGTGTCTCACAAGAGGGACAAAGCCCAGCTGCTGGCACAGGAAGACACCAGGCTGAGCATCAGTTGTTTTAAACTCCTGACGCACTCATCTGGAGCTTCAAAGGGTAGAGATGCAATTTCAATATGGCAATTTGTCCAGAAAAGCACTGGATCTCTCAAACAAGCCTAGGGTGTAACAGTGGTAAAAGAGACTCTGCCAGTGCAGAGCTGGGAGGGGAGGTGTAAGGTTGCTGTCTGTTGGGTCTATTCCCAAATCCATTTTGTTTGTAATTCACTTCATCAGTGTGCACACACAGATGTGCCTTAGCTTCCTATTCTTATTTAAAAAAATAAAACAAAGCCAAATTTAAACCTTGTGTGGTTGTTTACCTACTAAACTGAAAGTACCTCTCATCCTCTTCCAAATGTGTTAAAAGTTACTCCTTAGAGACGGCTTCATTAACATGGAGATAATAATTAAAAAAATGTCCTTTTTGAAGGAGGGACAATAAAGAAGAGATAGACAAACATCTGTGTGAGTATAGCAGCATGCATAAGAGTGAAAAAAATGTAAATTTATGTTTCCAAAATGCTACTGACAAACTTGACCTGATGGTCTGTGTCCCCTCTGGGGCTATCCCGAACCTGGGGAGGAATAACCCCAGGCACTGGTATGGGCTGGGGGCTGACCTGTTAAAAAGCAGCACTGCAGAGAGGGACCTGGAGGTCCTGGTGGACACCAAGTTATCCGTGAGCCAGCAACATGGTCTTGTGGGGAAGAAGGCCAATGGTGTACTGGGCTGCATTAGGAAGAGCACTATCAGCAAGTTGAGGGAGTTGATCCTCCCTCTCTACTCAACCCTGGTGAGGCTGACAGAGCTGGGCCTGTCCAGCCTAAAGAAAAGATATGGGGCAGGGCTCTGATCAATGTGTTTAAGTATCTGAAGGGAGGGTGTTAAGGAGATGGGTCCAGACTCTTCTGGGTGGTGCCAGGCAATCAGTCCAGAGGCAACAGATAAAAATAAAACACAGGAAGCTCCATCTGAACATGAAGAAGAAATTATTGACTGTGAGGATGACTGAGCACTGGAACAGGTTGCCCACAGAAGTTGTGCAGTCTCCTTCCTTGGAGATATTCAAGAGCCATCTGGACCCAGTCCGGAGTAGTGTGCTCTAAGTTACCCTGCCCGAAAAGGGAGGTTGGACTAGATGACCCTCATTGGCCCCTTCCAACCTCAAACATTCTGTGATTCCGTGATTTCAGCAGCCACAATGCAGTGCCCTGATCTGTCTGATGCCCTGACACCAGGCACAAGGCATGCATGGCTACACAATAGGAACGCGACGGCTCTTCCATCCCTGGGAAGAGCTCATTTGTCATGGCAAATGACATCACAGCAACACAGCACAGTACACAGGAAGGTAGGAGGAGCAAAGTTAGGTGTCCCCACTGGCCAAGCAGGGCCAAGGCCTCATAAAACACTGGTCTGGCTTCCATTTCTATCTGACTTTTCATGTCTCAGGTCATGAGAGAAGCTTTGGAGACACAAAGTGTTGGCCAACATTACTTGTAAACCCCCTCCTGATCTACCTGATCCATCCCAGCACTGGATAATGTGCTGCTCCTTTCTGAAACCTTCCTGTGATTGAAAGAGAAACTGACAAAACACACTTTATTATTTTTCATATCCAATCAGTTTGGGTTATTTTTAGTGACCAAAGTAGAAACCCACGAGAGCTTGTGGGTTATAGCAAAAATGGTAACAGCATCACAAATGTTGACACTAATGCACATAGACTTCAATTTACTTAAGTATTGGTAACATACAATCCAAATTCCATCAGATGTTAAAGAATAAACTTCAGCTTTTATCTAGCGGGTCTTTGAGCACAAATGAGGAGTAAATGATTTCATTTTGTGAGCTCTGAGGATTTGTCAGCTGCCTCATAAGTATCATTCCAGCTCTTCATATTCCTGCTGCTTCTAATTTAGCAGGACAGGCTCATAATTGAAGCAAATTAACTATTTACACTTGCCACTTCTACCAGGGGAAGAGGACACATCAGCAGGAAAGAATGAGTGGGAAATTAAATTCTTCCCACTTGTGTCAGATCTGCCCTTATATAAACACATTAACAGTAATTTCATGAGGCGTCAAACATAGGAATAAATACTTAGGGATAAAATAATGAGGTATTGTTATTGAGCTGAACTGTTGCAGCTAATATTACTGTGTATGAATTATGTAGCCTGAAAGAAGGCATATGTTACAGCACTCAGTCGTTTCACCTGCTTTTTCTGACTGTCAAGTTTTGATTCCCCTAGGTGAATCCATCCTTCTTCCAGCTGTAAGGCCGGTACAACATTTAAGTAAACACACAGAAACACATACATACTCATATACATGTATGCACACTAAGCTGTTCATAGGAGGCCAAATTCATTCCTGCTAGAATTCCAGTCAAGTCACTGAAGTTACACTAGAGAATAATTTTGTTGAATGTTGAATAGACACTCAATTCCTTTTTTAGAATAATAGCACATTTATTAAGGTATTTGTCTGAAGTTTTAAAAGTTACACTAATGTAAACAAGAACATTTTGTTTGTAATTTGCCACATCTATTACAGCTTTACTAGGACTCCAATTAGAAACTTAAGGCTCATTTACTACACACACATCTGGTACTGATTTAAAATTACTTTCCTTTTTCATCTAAGGGCAGAAAATGACTTAAGTAGCCTTTTTACCCAATTTGAACCAGTGTTCTGTCTGAAAACCACAGACTTGACCATTTAGCATGCTGAACCCTCTTTCCTGGGGGCTATTTTTCTCCCCTTTCCAGTAAAAATGTGTGCGAAGGGCAAAGATGTACATAAATAAGCTATAAAACTGGGATGCACAGAAGTATAGTACTGACTAAGGAGAAAGCAGTGTTTGTGATTATGAGAGAGGAACTAGAAAAGTGATCAAAAATATCCCTGTGCTCCAGCTGCAGGACTGAGGAGAATCTAATCCAACATACTACTGCTATAGCTGCTTTCCATTCTCAGGTTTCATAATCTGAACAGTTTTATCGTGTAATTATTGTACCCAATTCAGAATCTGGGAAGAAACCATGACAGCTAAAGTCCCTTTAATCTCTATGTAGATAGGCTTGGACAAACAAACACAGGCACACACCAACATTTTTTGCAAATGGCCCTTGTACACTCAGAAATAAATGGGAATAGTTATAGCATATGACCCAAAAATGCAAATGTCTTCATTTGGTAAAAATGAGAGTGGAAGTACTCATATCTGCTTTAATCTAATAAACTACAATATTCTCATGCTAAGAGAATCAGTCTCATTTATTTTAAGTATAACTATCCCACAACTTCAGCAAGGCACCCACCACTATCTAGTTCATAATAACATTTCTTTTACTGTCATTCAAATCCTATTTTCTCAAATAACATTTTCTCAGTTTCTTCACAGTTTGAAAAACAATTGTGGTTCTTGCACAAACCCTTTCAAGCTACAGTCTAATATGTCAGGTTATCAAAACTTTGTTACAAAGGCTTGGCCATACATATACTGCCCTTAGGTTACTACTGTACTGAGTCTCAATACCTTTATATATATTCTGTGGTCAATCTTCAGGAATAAACAAGAAGAATTCTATGCATTTCAGGAAAAAACTGGTTCAGGTTGTAGGAACAAAGATTACATTTTGGCATGAAAATATGAAGTTATTCTTCTTTCTCAATAGCAGCACTACGTTCTACTTTCTGATTCATTTGTATTTACTTTTTCAATAGCAAAAGGAGTTCCAATTCAGGAAACATAATTTGGAAACATAATTCTCTTTAGATTCCAGAATAAGTATTTTCTCCCAAAACATAAAAGCCAGAAGCTTTATGATAATTGAATCCTTCTCAGCAAGTATAATTCATCAATAAAGTATTCCTCTAATGATGTTATTCTTTCTTTACTTAACTGTTTTTGAATTTCTGAAGCTTCTTCAATGCCCAATTCCAAATGGTACAGTAACCATTTGTATTTTTAGAGTCCAATTTTCTTTCCAGGGACATAGGTTTCATCACAGTTACTAATGCTCTGGATCTGAAAAATTAGGCCTTTAAAATACAGACTATCTAGTCAGTTATTACTTTGTACTATTAGATCCTGAATGGAATAAAGCATTAATTTAAATTTATTCTAGAAAATAGGATTGCCATTTTATTTTTTTTTTTTAAATAGGGACTACCTTTTATTCTTTTTGTACAGTGCTAGATTAGAAAAGGGCTGGGCCTGAAGTTTTAACAATGTGCTTAATAGATGATAATGGATAAGCAAAATGAGTCAAAGAGCAACAAAGATAAGATAATCCAAATTCCTGTAATACCTGGCTTAAAAATCTACTTCCAGCCATTTTTTCAAGCATATGTCATGAGGATTCCATAAAATCATTTTCCTGTGTTCTAACTTAAATTAAGAACAACAGAGATAGATATGGAAAATAAATTTTGTTCTGCTGTTCTAGTGTAGGACTTATTCAACTATTGCTTTCAACTACGAATAGGAAATCCAAGTTACAGCTGGAAATTAAGGGGTTTATGAACTTTTCTTAAGCAGAATTCTGTGGAATGACTTCAATTTTCTGCTGGCACTACTAACATGGCAAGCTCAAAGGAAATGTGAGTTTTATCGTCATTTAGGTTTATCTCCATCTTCAACTGTTATTCATGAAATCAAGTTTTTACTGTTCTAAGTGGAGTAAATATTATGGAAGGAAAAACTGCACCACTGTAACAGCCACAAATTAAGGGTCATTAAGGGAAATGGTGGAGAAAACCAAGCACAAGATCTGCTAAATAAAAAAGTCTTGCTTGATGTCATCACTAGAGAGCTATAAGATTAAGTATAGAGGCAAGCTCTTGAGCAGTCCAGGTCTCTGCCTTTCATCATTTCAGGAAAATCTCACAGGCCAGAAAGGTGTCTAAGATGCAGATCCAACTACTTGAAGCACTCCTGAGGTATATGTTTGGATGTCCAGATTTCAACATGGGGAGTGATTCTAGGCAAGAATCTTTCTTTGCCTATAGGATAAGAAAGGGGTAAGATTAAGCCAGATAACCACAGTCTGCAGTTTCTCTCTTGGCTTTGGTCAGAGGTCCTGGCCAAACACAGGAGGGGCAGAAGGCTTCTTGCGTATTTGGGTAGTCTGCTGAGCAGATTCTGATGTGACTCAGCACTGTCCCTCCTGCCAGCTGGCAGGCACACGGGACAAGGACGTATGACATCCAAACCTCTTGCTTGTGAACTTAACCAAAAGCATATTCTGTATTTTTTTTTGGAGACTTTTGTGACATCATCATGGCCCCAAAAAATAATGTTTGGCTATGACAGAACTGCTGTCATAGGTCTGGGAAGGACTGGGAAGGTCTAAACAGTCTGTCAGATCAAGGACGCAATCTTGGCCTTTGCTGGACATATTATAAAGGGAGAAGACACAATAGAAAATAACCTTAATGTGCCAGGTGAAGTAACTTCTCTGATCCCTGCATTCAGAAAGTAACCCTTCCTCCAGCTAAACCTTCCAAACACTGACCTTATTCAATGGTGGCTATTAGACACAATTAGCTTTTATTTTTCCCAGTTAGTCAGCCAGTGCCAAGTCTTGATTCTTATTACGCTGTTATCTTTAACAGGGATCCAGATGTACCTCCAACATCTAGTTACTGGCAAAGTAAACATTCTTTTTTTTAAGGGCAAATGATTTTACCTACCAAAAAAATAATAACAAAATTTTCTATTGAATTCTTGTCCTTATTAACTATAATTCTGTAATAATAATATGCTCAGTGTGAATGAAAAAGATGCAGTTTTGTCCCAGTACAGTTTTCCTCTCTCTGTGCTGACATCAACCCCCACCCAGGTCTCCCGAAGCCAACACAGCTCTCACTCAGCACATTCTTCTCTTCCATATCTGTTTCTTAAAAGTTCCCATTTCTTTATCTACCCGATCCATTCTGCTGCCAGTTAGTAAAAATGCAACCAGTAACAACAAAAAAGCAATGGTATGCTACAGAGAGGATGAATGGAATTTGCCAACTGTTATCACATGAGTTTTACATTAGTCCAGTTTTATGTAGCATCTGACTGGCTTGGAAGGATTTCTGCAAAGGTTGAGATTCAGCTCTGATGATCTCACTGCAGAACCAAGGCCTTTCCATAAAAGATGGAAGTAACTATGGGATGCGATTTCCACAGCCCACATGTATGCTGGATGATACCGCAGAACACTGTTGATTAACCAGGGTCCGCCCTAGGTCTCTTTGGGTCAACACATCTCTAACTCCTTTCATAAAAGCTACATGGGTCAGGAGAAGATGTGCGACCAGCTCCCCTTCTGGCATTGTGGGCCAGTGAAGCATCTACAACTGGGAGCTCCCAGTTGTCAGGTCCCACTGCAGAGATACAAATTCTGGCAGCAAGGTTCTCTTACATCAGACTGTTACAGACAAGGCCATACTGTCACAAAATCTTAGGCCCACCAATTTTGTCATTAAACAATTCTAAATATAATCCTAAAGCTTGTGTCACACACCGAAACTAAAAAAAAAACCCAAACAACCCCGAAACCCTCTTTAGTGATTTCATACAGAAGAAATGAAATTATACTCTCCTTATCTCAGGCTCTTTAAATCATCCTCCTGCAAGGGCCTGTATTCAAGTCTGATCCTGGCAAACAAAAGAAGCTACCTACAGTGCTTAGATGACCCTGATGACACTTTCCTTGAACAAAGCCTCTGAGCTACAGCGCATTTTGTACCTGTTTTTGTTCTTCTCCCAAGCCGTCCCACATTGAAGCTACAATTTTAGAGACTTCACCAAAAGTAGCATTGGGGTTTTGGCCCTTGATGGCTGCTTGAGTGTCTCGAAAGAATAATGCATAGGCAGACACAGGCTTCTGTGGCTCATTTGGGTCCTTCTTCTTCTTCTTTTTGGGAGTTTTGGGTTTCTTTCCCATATCTGATGCAGGTCTTTTCTCTCCACCATTGACCTGGAATATAAAATTGGAAAAGAGCTATTTAAAAAGCCAATTTAATTTAGCCCATCTATCAATCTATTGTTAGATCTTCCGTGAAAAAAAGATTTTCCATTTTGTATGCAAAAATGGAATCTTAGTTGCCATCTTTGACAATCCAATTGTTGACACAGTCTACTTTCGTCACATGTATAAAATGCCTTGCAAGTATTTCAGATTATGTACTTTTTTCCCTCAAAGTGCTTTATATTTAGCTTTCATATAATTGCTATAATCACATTTATGGCTCACCTGGTCATCTTTTCACCTTTTCTAAGTTTTATTGCTAATGGCTATAA
Organism: Psilopsiagon aurifrons; assembly: GCA_025447955.1. Classification (NCBI taxonomy): domain Eukaryota; kingdom Metazoa; phylum Chordata; class Aves; order Psittaciformes; family Psittacidae; genus Psilopsiagon; species Psilopsiagon aurifrons. The sequence goes on along the minus strand of JAOEHY010008473.1, from coordinate 3,354 downwards.
CGTGCATCTAATGAGTGAAATTAAATTAGTTTCATTATAGCCTGATCACCAGTTCGACCACATGAACCACCTACATACAGGAACAACATTGTCATTTCTACCTTTTTTTTTTACCCTTACTGTTTCCCGGAACTATCCCAGGCTATTGTTGAAATTAATTTCTATTGTAACTAGTGGTACAACTTCCAGGGAATTTGAAGAGAATCTTGATTGTGAATAAAACACTTGAAGTTACTGACATCCCCCTCCATGACTTCTAATTAAAATCTGAAGAAACAAAGCTTTACCAGTACAGACAGTTTAGACCCCTTTGGAGGACCAGTTCTGATTCACCTAGATTTAGTTGCATAGTTTTTTCCTCTGCTCATGTAAGAACAAAGAGTGAAAGAGGAATGGTATATCAAGAAAAGAGTATGTGCATTATTTGTGTACCACCTGAAAAAAAACTACACATGAGCATTTTTGCAACTAGTAAATGCAAGTACACATTGCCATTGAGTAGCTCAGATACCCTAATCACCAAAGCACCTACGTGACTTAGAAGCATATAAAGGGACACTGTCCGGATTCTTCAATAGATTGGTACTCCATGGTGAAGCACCTCCTCCTGGTATGATCACTTAATTCATTATAACTGTAGCAATGCTGTGTGATCGTACCGCAACGTTCAAAGGTTTTTTTCCCTCTTTGGTACGGCCAGAGTCCTGCCCATCATAAGCATTTTGAAGTATGAGAAGCCCAAGAGCATAAAAGGTTAGACATTAGGCTAAGGCACAGCCTTTATCACATCCTTCCATTATTATTTTTTAATAATGCGTATCAAGTGACACAGAAGAACAGGTGTTCGAATCACTGCAACTGCATGATGAAAATGGCTAGAAATTCTTATTTTGAGCAAAAAACTTCTTTGTTTTTCTACGTACATTCCTGTGTGTTATCCAACAGGGCCAGGTGATGACAGTGAACGGTCTGGATCACTGTAGCTTACTAAGCACAGCAACGAAGTGATGACCATGATTTCAAAATGCAGTTGCTTGTTTCTTGAGCAGTATATTACAATCAATGCATATTTAAGACATGGTCAGTGGACAGGGAGCCTATTGGCAGCATTTGGAAAATATGGAAAAATAAAAGCAGTGTGCTACCCATTACTAAGTTATCCAACTTTAAGTCTCTTGCTATTATTTCATTCTACAGGTTACAAAAAATTACCACAGAAATGGTAATTAACTGAGGCTCCCTAATTAGTTAATTAATTAGCTAATTTGGCAATATCAGTCTGAAGTCTTCATACAATTGTATGCAAACTCCATGAGCAAGAAGGCTTGTCAATAATTTGGGCTAGAGTTAAAATTTACCTCCATTATTTGCTAAAGTTCTCAAAGTTCTCACTCTCTTTTCAGAATATTTTTGGACTAATGAGATTTAAAAGTTTTCTGTGTATTAAAATATTACGTTACTTAAACTACCTTTAAGCTAGGTGATATGCTGCAGAAACTTGTGTAAGACATGCTTCTGGTAAGCTGTTCTGAAAACAGCTCTAAAATCTTATTCTCCAACCTGAATGATCAAGAGACTTCAAAACCCCACTGTTAAAAGAGAGTACTCACAAGGGAAATTCTATTTGTCTTATATGAAAATAACAAAATAAAAAGAATACCAGAATTCCAGTGCTAATAACCTTACAAATGGCTGAGATGATGCCCTACCTTATGCTCCCATCAGTCTATCAGCTTCATAGACTCCACTTCTAACCACCAAAGCAGAGACAGATGGGAAGTAAAATAAAAAAACATATATATTCTGCTAGGCATAGACTTGTGCCTCATAATCCCTGGAGGTGTAGTTAGCTCATGGTAATCCACCTACTGTCATGGCTTATTGCTTAATTATGGTGATGTATTTAACTTATTTATCACAAGAAAGCAATAATCTTTCACTTTGAAAAAGTGTACATTAACCATGTTGCACACATAATAGATAACAAAAATATCTAGTGTAGGATTTAAAACTATCAAGTAAGGAACATCGTTGATATCTAAATGTCCCTTGAGAAGCTGGAAAATGTCTATAAGCATATTTAAAATAAACTGCAATAGTACCAAAGCTTTTAATGGAGCTAGGAGAGCTGTTTTATGCACACTATCTTGCAGTAATCGCTGTAGTTTAAAATAGATTTTAATCAAGCACCATCTGCATAATAGGCTGAACAGACAACACAGAATTCTACTTATAACTCTTATCATATAAAGCAAATATTGTAAAACCTCTACCACACAAAAAGAATATACTGCAGCAGTTCTTCAGTAATCGTGTTTCTGTTAGTTAATTTTTGCTGCTTGCAGCCCTTTCACTATCTTCCCGCTAAAATGCATTATTTGAAATTCTCTCATAAGTGATATTCAAATGAGCATGGAAGAAAACCCTGTTCTCCATCTATGAAGAAATACATATTTGCACACCAGTAATGCTTTCAGCAGCTTACAATTACACTTGGCAACAACTAAAAGCATGTTTAATGATACAACAGTATGAATTATGGCAAGAATTACAAAAATGTAATATTCCAATATTGAGGTGGTCAGAATAAAGCAAGTAGTAAGTGGTCACTTGGTTTAGAATGTCTTTATACTTACTTAGAACTATTGATTTTTAAGGTCTTATTTTTTTCTTCTTCTAACCATAGTCTCACATATTAGATTTAGGAGAATTAAGGAGACTTGGAGATGTACACTTGCAGACACAATATCCTTGGTCAGAGACTACATTTTATATTTAATCATAGAATCACAGAATCATAGAATCGTTAGGATTGGAAAGGACCTTAAGATCATCTAGTTCCAACATCCCTGCCATGGGCAGGGACACCTCACACAAGACCCTGTAGCTTAAGGCCCTGTCCAGCCTGGTCTTGAACAATGCCAGGGATGGAGCACTCACAACTTCTCTGGGCAACCCATTCCAGTGCTTCGCGACCCTCACAGTAAAGAACTTCCTTTTTATATCTAACCTGAACTTCCCCTGTTTAAACCCATTCCCCCTTGTCCTACCCTCACAGTCCCTGACAAAGAGTCCCTCTAAAGCATTCTTGTAGGGCCCTTCACATACTGGAAGGCTGTTATGATGTCTCCATGCAGCCTTTTCTTCTCCAGGATGAACAGAACAAATTTTCACAGCCAGAGGTGCTCCAGCCCTCTTATCAACCTCGTGGTCCTTTTCAGGACTTGCTCCAACAGCTGCATGCCCTTTTTATGTTGAGGACACCAGAAATGCATACAGTGCTCCAAGTGAGGTCTCACGAGAGCAGAGCAGAGGGGCAGGATCACCTCCCTCGACCTGCTGGTCACGCTCCTT
>JAOEHY010008472.1:0-45878 GCA_025447955.1 Psilopsiagon aurifrons | reverse complement strand
AAATGAAAAGCAATATGAATAAACATATATACAGGTAATCTATGTACACCTTTTCTTGCACCAAGAAACTTCTTCCCCACTACCAGACTCTACACTAGATGTAATCCTCAGAAATGTAGCAGCAGGCAGATAAAAAGAGGGCATCTGATATTCTTGGCTACCTGAAAACACGCTTGTTCTATAAGCAGCAGAACTACAAAAATAAATGAGTAGGAATTGAGGCTTCAAGTTTCCCCTTTGTCATCCCCCCATATTCACTATAATAACATCACCACATCACCCTCATCTCCCCTCCACATTCCCTCACACTCCCTCCTCTGATGTGGTCAGATTATAGTCATATTTCCTTACCCCCTTTGTATCACCTTTGATTTTCTTCCCCCCTCATGTCTTGCTTCAGCTGAGGAAGAGGCAGCCTGTATTGCAGCAGGTTCAGAGCTGCAAGTCTACCAGCTGGTAGACCAGTCCATATGCCTCAGGGGGATGAGGAACAAGTTTCCGTATAAATTCAGTATCTCTTGGGCTTCAACGCTCCCATCAAATGTGGTGATTGCTGGCCAGGCGACCAAAGGCGCTATGGCCAAACAGAGTGATTGCAGAAATGTCATTTTCTTAGAAAACCAGACTAACACCACAATGTATTTCCATACTAGTACAGTATGGCCTCAAGCATTATGAGAGTTGCAGTATGTCGGCTTCTCACTGTGGGCTGGATTGCAAGAAACCTTTTGTAAAAGGAGTACCAAAGCCAAAGACTAAGCTATGACATGGACAATTTAGCGTCTTAGATCTGTTCTACACATACATGATAACGAAGCACGTTTTAATCAAAGCATGACAGAAGGAAACCTTAAAAGGTGAGAAATTCTGTGCCACTTTGATTAAGCACTGCTCTCCAGTGCTGGCGACAGGACCTAGACTGGCTACAACAATAAAGCAGGGATATTGCCTTTCTTCCTCACCTGCAGACATTGCTTCCATGTCAGAAACAACCACTGAACAGGAATTGCATGGAAAAAAGAAATAAATCGCCTAATGCAGTCCAAGGTAGCAGGAAAATATTACACAAGAGTAAAATTCAAAATTAGTATGATAGCATTTTTCCAGCTTCTGTTGAGGAAATAGGTGGCATCTGAGGGGAGCCCCCAAACCACCTGGCTATTTGTGGGTTCTGTGAGACTCTCTGATCCATCCCCAAAAATGCTGCTGAGCATTAAAGAACTTAATAACAAAATTTTCATTTAAAGAGATATGTCCCTGAAAAGCTTCTGCCTTCAGCAGAAGATAGTCTAATTGTCTTGTTTTGCTTTTTCCCAGAAAGCTGTATTACAACAAATAGCTCTCATTACCAGGTTTTCGTAGGTTGTTAGTTACAGGCTGAAAATAATATATATCCAGATGTTTATACAGAGTTTATCATACCTTCAGTTACATAAGGCACAGTAAAAAAGTTTATAGGGTTAAAAGCAGACTAGACAAAGCACTGAGACTACCCCAGGCAACAATCCCACACCATCCAAGTAGGACAGCTGGCATTTAGCAAGTATTTTTACCATCATCCATCTTCATTTTTCTCCCTCTCTATCTCCCATTTTTGTAATTGCCCATCCCATCCTGCACAGGAACACACACAGGCTCACCCACTCACTCCCATTTCTTCTCTTGCCAAGAAGAGCATCCTGCGTGGGATTCAGTCATTTGTTGTCCACAGAACTTCTGGTGTGTGTCTCTCTAAATAGCTGACATCTGGAGGAGCTAGATGCTTCTTATACCCTTCTTAGCAGATCATATGCTGCACAAGAACGTGAAAAAAAATGCCTCATTTTTAAAATATTCTCTTTATCCCCTCTACCTCTAACAGGGTTGGTTTTTGTGGGATTAACAGCCCACTACATACAGTGATCAGCTTTCAAAGCTGCTGTTCTCAGGGACATAAAGAGACCAATATAAAAGCATATACCAATAACAATTCGTTACTTCTGCTGTCCATTGCTCACTTCTGTAACATACATACTGATTTTGGGGAAGAATGTATTACTCTAGAACCCTGTTGCAAAGATAGGAAACAACCTGGGCACCCATAGTAGCATTCAAATTCTTTTATTTACTAGACCCTCTCCTCCCTCTTCATTATTCAGACACCTTAATTTTTACAGCAACTAAACCAGGGTTTTCACAGACTACAGAATTTTCTAACTACATAAACTTGTTTCACTTAATGATTGTTTCTGCCTCACAAACAAATCACGAGTCCACAATAACATGATCCTGTAATTAACGACTAAAATGAATGCAGGAAGGGAAAGATGTTACGTTTACTTCCAGTATGTCTCAATTTTGAATGCTTGATTTTACAACAAAACCAGAATCACTCAGAGTAGGGCTGTTGTTGGCTTTTTTTAATGTTTCCTCTTTCACACACACCTAACTAATCATGTGCACATGTAATCTTTACTTCAATGGAGTATGCTTACATTTAGAAAGTACAGCTAGTACATACATGCTTCAAGTCACCCAGGCAAAAGAAATACAAACAGCCAGCAAAGTGACGGGTAGCACAGATGCACCTAAATTGATTAAATTGCCGTTGCTAGAACACACACACTGCCATCTCTTTCCCTTTTGGTTTATTCAAGGTACCCTGTCATTCTTCTCCAGTCCTTTCCAAAGCGCTCTTGTTAGCAGGTTGAGAGAATTAAGTTGACTCACCAACATTAATAGGCCTCTCTAATTCAATAGTGGCATGTTCAGAGAATGCCACCTGCTTCCTCTTTAAGCAAAAAATACTGAAACATGGCCAACACTTTGCCCAGCTGTTTCAAAAGCTGAAATTAGACACCCCTGTTTTAGCAGTTGTTTCAGCAGCCGGACACTGGGATGTGGATCAGTAAGATTTACTAACAGCCTTGTCCGCTCAGATCCAATTGTGCAACGCTAGTGCCTCATCCCATGTTTAGAGAAATTTGTGCTGCAGGGGATAGTGTGAATGAATCAAAGAGGTCAGGGTGTTCCTCTTCCCCATTGCTGGACCTTGCCACAGTGCAAGAAAAATTGCCAGTTCAGTGGACTATGGGATCAAGATATACTGGTCTTGATCTAGCAGTATACAAGGACAAGATCTTGAACCATATATAAACCAATGCAGTGATAAGCTGCAGGTACCATAAAACTGCAGGCTGGAGAGGTCTTTATCATTCCATTCACTGCATTGAGTTGTCAGTGCTGATAGCCAAAGCCAGCATGCGAATCCTGCCAGCTTTTCCATTACTGATTTTGAAGTAATCCAGCTAACATGCAAAACAAACTTTCTCAGTATCTAAAGCACAACTGTTCCATCAGTTGTCTTCACGTTCATTGCGCATCTCCACTGCAGAAACCTACCGCATGTGGGAAACATGAAACATTGAGGTGTTATGAAAGAACTGACTGTAAAGTACAAGACAAAATAAATGAACTCTTACTAAAATTATACTTTAGGAATTAGTTGGAGCTATTTCCAAGCTTCTATATCTGACCAAGTTGCTCAAGAATCCCAGTACCTTGTCCTAAAAGGAAGATGCAATTTCCTAAGTTGCTATATTTCACAACATAGTTCTGTTCGCCTTTCTCCCTGAGGCAAAATCAGTTTATACAGTGCTATCCAGAGCCAGTTATTCCCAACTCAGCAGCAACCCCTCTGATGCGACTGTAGGACCAAGCAGTACGTAGGATGAGTGAGATAATCTACATTATGAAGAAGTGTGCAAAACCAGGAGCTCCATGAATTTGTATACACTGCAACTAAGAAAACGGCACTAGAATTTCTAACACTATTCTCAAAGTTACAACTGGCCCTGTAGTCTTGGAGTTCCCGTACAATCAGAAGACACAAATCTGTAGACATGAATGCACTCAGGTATATAAAAATAAGCATCCCCTAGAGCATGAGCTCATCTGTACACTCCCCTGGCTTGGGTACATGTGTGTTTTTAAAGAAAAGATATAAGTATATTCATGCATATGAACCCAGGTAGGTAGCATATACATCTATTGAGATCATTTATAATGTACCAAATGTATGCAAACCTACAGCCAAGGGAGTAGACACCTCTGAGAATACTGCACATCATCAGATTCCCATCAAACACACCTCAGCTTTTCTCTTTCAAACGGAAAAGGGGTGGAGGGGGAGAGAAACTACTTGGCTGTCAAACCCAGTAATAAACACTTGTCAAGAGCATTTTTGATGGGATCTAAAGGTGCTTGGAGAAGTGGGGCCACTACGGTCAAACTGCACAAGTTGAACTCAAGAGCAGTGAAGACAAAGAGAAATGGTGACACAGAGACTTTTCCCTTCTTCCTGGGAAATAATGAACAAATCCTTGAGAATGATTACACTGTTACACACGCTGTCCCTGCTCTCAAGTCTGTGTTAGACAGAAGATGCTCCTATCTTCCTTCAGATTAAATGTGCTTAGTAAAGAGTGATTAGAGATTGGAACAATAATTGTCTTTCCTCATTAGAAAGCAAGCCCTGGACCTAACTGAATATGACTCCTCTGTCAAGGCTCTTTGCGGGCTGTAATAGTGCTCAGCCAACATCAATGGGCACAAAATTTCATGTGAACCAAACAAAGCAACATATCAAGTAATCTTGTCTTTTTATTTGCTTTTTCTCTCCTAAGCCTGCTGAGTGAGGTGGGAAGGTGCCAAATTCCTTTTTAACTTGTATAAATGCATCTAAATGTCACAGAAGAACCTTGTTAAGTGAAAAGCTTTCCAAATCTTTTCCTCGCCCGTATCTAAAATGGATTGCTCTTTTCCGATTTCTAATTAAACAAGGCACTCTCTCTCAGCCCACTGCTTTCCACCATTGCTGGGGCCAGCTGACTGCAGTGACCCACAGCAGAGCTTGCAGTGCTCTGCAGCAGCTTTCAACAAAGTACTGCTTTGCCCAGGGAAGCCAGGAATAAAGGTGACATGTAGGTAAAGACAAGGCTGAAAGCTCCTCCAGCTATGGCATTAGCAGACTGAAGGGGCCTTTCTGTGACAGAAAAGGCAGGTTCCCTTATTAAAAAATAAAAATAAAAAAAAAGGCATTTGAAGCAAATTCACTGCTTTTGTTCTTTACTATTACATGGGCTTGAAAACTGACTAATCCTGAGGAGCTGTGACCCCAGAGGATGCAGCTTTGCCACAGATTTCTGTGGCCTTTGCAAAACACTAGCCCTGCTGCAGACAGTGCAGCTGGGTCAGTGACATTTAGAAAGGGGTGAGTGGGGACAGCTCAAGCTTCCATACTGGTGCTCATATAGATATAACTCTTGTAGGTATGTCATGCTGAGAAAGATGAGTGGTGTGACAAATCATTATGAGAGCTGTGTGGTAACGGATGAGTGCACACAGCACTGGCTAGTCTACAAAGTGGAGAATTGCAGAGTCCGACTGCTTTATGGCCCAAATGAATCAGCTCCTTCCCTTTTAGTACAACCAGACATGATCCTTTCATCATCCAAAACGCCACTCCTATCTCCTCCGCCTGGCTTATTCTTTGGTGTTCACAGTAAAGGAAAAAAAAAAAAGTGCTCTGGACAAGAGGTTGTATTTTCATGAGAAAGGTATCAGGAGAAGCACTGTTTTTTTTCTTCAGCCAAGTACAGGCCCCAAAGAAATTATCACATTCTATAATCTGTCCAACAAAACATGCTGTAAAACAGTGTTACTGTGCAGCAGGAGGAGTAGAAGTGTGTTAATGCATTATAGTACCACACACCACTGGCAAGTGAGATGTGTGGTCCCAAGATTGGATGGCATTTAATCAGACAAAACTTATTCTTCAAGTAATCACATAACCTACAAGAACACAGGCAGCACATGTAGTCTACTAGAATGATACAATTTAACATGTAAGAGCAGAGTCAGATACCAAATTTAGAAGAGCTGGCAGGGCAGAAGGAAAACCTCGGCTTCAAAGTGCAAAATGACCCTTTGCAAGCACCCCCTGCAAATGATTCCACTGCAAACTACTGCCCCTTCTGGCACCCAACTCAAGAGAGACCATCTATATTGGAGAAATGAAGTCTCACAAAGGTCATTTTCTCTTTTCACCATCTGCTACAGTCTGCTAATTCCCAAGCAGAAATGCATGCCTCTTCATTTGAGGCTGCAGCCCAGAAGCTTGGACTGGTAAAACGATCAGCCTCTAAAGTCCAAATCTGAGGGTTGGCTCCTCCCAGGGCAAAAAGAGTGACTTTTATTTTTTAAAACATAGTAGCATTTGTTTTATTTGCCTTTTCCTTTCAGATTTGGGGAAGAGGAGAGGAGAACTGGGGGGGTGTTTTCATGCTTTCATCTGTAACAGCTAGAAAATTTAGTTTCAGAAAAAATAAACGAGCAGATATAACCCCCATCATGGGCCTGGGAACTCAGATTTTAAGATACACATCAGACACCAGTGGCCTCAAAATTAAATTATGCACTAGCAATAAAAAGACAACTTACATTTAAAAAACAACCAGAATTCTTGATCAGTGAACATTAGAGAATCTCTGTTCTGCAGAGGCACATCCAGGTGTTTGTGAGGCAGATGTAACAGAATGCTACTTCACTGGAGCCGTGTTCAACTGTTGCGATCATTTAAATATGCATTTATTTGCCTTTGGAGTAAGAAAATGGAAAGCTGAAGCAGAGTTGTTTTGTGGCCCACTGCTAGTTACTAGCCTTCTCATCCAGGTAAAACTTGGGTAGGCAACAGTGTTCTCCCTTGCACGGCCATAGCTTTCCTAAAACTAAAAGTCCCCTGGGAATCTGACCCATTTCCTCTGTCTTCCCTCTTTGTGACCACCCATGTCCTTCATTTTCTGTTTGTCTTCCTTTTCTCCCTGTTTGATGGGCTGCAATGGGACAAGGAGCAAGAGTAGCACAGGCATAACCCCATCGCTTCACCCTGCTGCTTGCAGCATTTCTCAGTCTCACGATATAGCCCCTTTTCACTATTGCTGGCTGCACCTTATTTGCATAAGGATAAACTATGCAGCCACATTACCTCTCTTCTTCTGCAATACCACGGTCTGCTGATGAGCCTTAGTAGTTTTAAACAGGGTTATGCTTTCTCTCACACCCGCTTGGTGCTCTGCCAGGCGGCCGCAGAATGGATGCACTGAATGCTGAATATTCCTTGTGCAACAGGCCAACAGGAGCTCTGAGGGGAAGGCACATCCAAGCTCCTGCAGCTAAAGCCTGGCAAAAAAAAATTAGCTTTCCTGCTGCCTTGAAAATGATGGATGTACACAGAGACTGCACACAACCTACAGCCATATGATCCCCCACGCTGTCCCCTGGAACCCTGCACACAGTATAAATTGCCACACAAAGAAACATGCTCAGTAGCGCTGACCTGAACACTACCTAAAATAAGCAGCAATGTAAGAGGTGATGTAACTCCACTGCACAGAATCAACCTTTGCTTGTAGGGTGTATTTAGATGTAGAATCTCTCTATTCATATATTAGATTCATTACTGGCACATTCAAGGGGATGGCAGGAGATATCCTGGCTTGTTCCTTTGGGGCAGAAATGCAAAATTTTATATTGCTTCAGTGCTTCTTGAGAAAAATAACCGTTTCTCTCACAGACCTCAAAAGACAGCAGGGTCCAGTCTAGCTGGAAATGGTGACAACTGTCATTCTTTCAATACTTCTGCTCTAAAAGGAACTCTGTAAAATTATATTTTCTCACCTCCTAGGAATTGCCCAGATCAAATATGCTTGACCTTACGATGAGAGCAAAGTGCTGGGGGTTTTTCTAACTGTCAAGGCTTAGACCTGAGAAAAAAGTTGAGGTCATATCCAGCGGGAAAGACTAAATTACAAAAACTATGTGGTTTAACCTCAGCAGTCCCCTTGCAAAAGCAGCTGTAAGAACCCCTGGCCAGCGTGATCTCATGTGTAATTCACCTCCATCATGTCCTCAAGCAAGGGGTATGCATTTACAGTAAGTCACACACTAAACACAATTTATCGCCTGCTAGCAATGAGAAAGCAGACTGCTAGCAGCATACCCAACTATGTAATGGTAGCAAGAAACCTCATAGTCTCTGGCTCCAAAGCTACTGCCTTCAAGGCTGAAGAAGACCTTATGTCCCTAAACTGAGCAGAATATGAAAAGCTCAGCATGCTCTGATCAGCTCTGGGTCTATTTAATACAGCAGCAGATCACTCAGTTTTATTCTACAACGAACATGTAACCCTAGAAACATACGAAAATACTGTTCCAAAATCTGCAACTCCACAAATAAACTGTGTAGTACACAGGAATATTTGATATTTGCACAATGTATAGTATCAAACTTTTCCAAAGGAATTTAGTGTCACAGAGTACATAGAAAGCAAGTATTACCTAAAAATTTCAGAGAGCATTGCTGAGGCAGTGAGGGACATAACAGATTGTCAGGGTGGGATCTTCTCTGCCCTAAGACCCTGCCATTACATCAGATTCTTTCTCATCCTACCAACAGCAACCACTATTATTTTTGATATTGCTGATTTCTGTGCATAAATTCCTGCACAAATACAGCATAAAAGCAGCCCTTGGTTTTCATGCATGTATGTATTGATACGGCCTCTAATTACATGATCATACACTGCTCTCTTTGTCATGACTTTCATTCAGCACACAGGAAGAATACTGTCTTTTGAAGGTGGCATTACTTGATACTATGGTTTATCTTTATTGTTCCATTTGTGGCCCCTTCTCCTGCACACTATACTAATCCCGCTCTGAAGAGTAATTTATTTCCACACAGGCATTTCTGTGGTGCCACTCAGCAGAGCACTGGACTGTTTTGCAAAAACTAATTACTTTGGACAACACCTTTCTGAGGTGATATGCTCATTTTACAAATGTAGAGCTCAGGAACAGGGGAATTAATTCAAAATGCCCACTAGTATTGAATGTGCAATTTCAGATTGCAAATTCTGTTTACACAGAGCACTTAGCACCTTATGGCACCTTACACAGTTGAAGCACGTTTAGTGCTGACTTGATTGCTCTTTTTCAGGGCTCAATATTGTTTCTACCCAAGCTATATGATCTCAGGTTGAGGACCAGAACACAAGGAACACATAAACCAGGGACAGACTGAGAAAAAATTGATTTTAGTAGCTTATCCAGCATCATACCATGACCCTGGGGAAGAAAGAGGGATACACAGAACAAGATGCCCCTTGATCAATGCTTTGCTCAAGGGGCCTCCCTCCCTTATACAAATCCCCTGCCTCATTCACTACACATCCTGCTTCAGTAAAATCGAAGCAGGCATCCTGGGTACAAGGCAGTAGTTTTGAGAGCAGATCCCCAGTTTATGCCGGATGCTCATTTTATTTTTTTCCCCCATACACCATTGTGGAAAGCCATAGGGGGGAAATAATGAATAAAGATGCTATCAGTGATCATCTCATAAAGCCCACACCAAAGCAGCACAAGTTCAGACACTAATTTTTAACTGCTTGATTTTGGATTGTTCCCAGTCCTTTCAGATTTATTAAATACAGAACAGTTGTAGGGGTTATACAAATATTTCTGTACACATGTATTTGTAAATAGATATACAAACTTATACATAAACACATTAAACCACATAGCCATTTCTGAAACTTACTTAAACTTTCAGTGAGTTCCTTTTGATTTAAAGAGCTGCTACCATATCCACCAGCATTTCTGGTTTACATTTTTTATTGAACAAAGCTAGAACTGAAAACTAGATTTCCTTCAAATTCCCCTACCTGCATGATGCATGGAAATGAAAATGCCTGTCAGCAAAAGTAATGTGTTTAATACCACACTAGCCCTAAACATCAGTAGAGATTTCTGTGTATTGCAGATAATTCTATCACCAAGCCATATTGCTCTGTGATGTGCTTTTATCTTTGCTGAAGCATAATATCAATATTTCAATCATGAGCAAAGGAATGTTTTATGAGATTGATGTGGGAATATACAGTGACAAGTACATAAAAAAGGGCAGAGAAAAATGCCAGGTAGTCATCATAAATGCCTTTCATTCCCACCAGAATTTGACTAGTTTATCCAATTCTAATCAACAAGTTGAGGTCCACTGGGGCCCCAGTGACTTCAATTACCTTTTCATTGCTGAAGAAGAACAGCAAGCGAAACAGAGCACAGACGACGGGATGGGGAGGCTGTCACTTACATCCTAGAAGCCTAGGGGTTCTTTACAAACCCAAAAGTCATATTTTCTTAAACTTTTACATTAAAAAGAAGTAGTGATTTACAAAAGAAGGAAATAGAGTGTGTGTGTGGAAGATTAAGCCATTTGCCATGCTAAGTCAAGCCATACTGCACATGTGCCTGGTAAGAGCCAGATCTTGCAGGGCAAATCTACCCAGGGAATAACCTCTGCAATTCCGCCATGATGCCCTGAGCAGGCAGCAATTTGGGCACTCCTGGAGCCTGAATCCAAACAAGAGCCCTCTATCACTCTGGCTGGGTGAATTATTCACCTCTTGTTTACCTTTGAAAAGGACTTGGCACTTCAGAGGAAAAACTCTCAGGTACATTTATACCAAGACAAAAATGTGCTTTTCTCCCTAGATAGCTAAGTGGCTATCTGTGCCCCACACTGACACAATAAATAAGTTTGTTTGTATAAGCTCTGCATGTAATTCTTCTGGCAAATCCACCAACACAGACCGTTTATCATATTGTCTTAGGTTTTTTTCCTCTAGGGCTTGCAGTTCTGTTTGACAAAAAAAGTAATGACTATTACTTAACCCTTTCCGACATTAACATTGCAGCTGTTCCACCAGACTGATGTTTTAGTGTAGTTTGCATTAGGTACCTCAATATATGGGTGTTGAACTGAGAACCCTTACAGTAACACGAGTTTCAGGGAAAGCATGATCACCCTCTGCAATCAGTTTTAAAATTCAGTTTCAAATCACTGAAATTGAGGTATCAAAACCATTAGTTCTGTAAATCTTCACTGTTTTGATCAGAAGCAAAAGGAAAATTTGCAGCCCAATCTTTTCCAAAGGACTCTCCAACTCTAGTGACTCCTTATCTCCAACTCAACACAATGTCCCTGGGGACATTCAGATAGTTTTTAGTCCATCTGGAACAGTGCTCATTTCCAGGCCAATCTGAATGAAATACCTAAAAATCTCTTGGAAGGTAACTCTCATAGTAAGCACTGTACCTTTTATGATGTTACATTATTACCAGGCAGTAAATTCATCTATTTCCTCAAATCCTTTACCAACTTCTCTTAAATACATAAATAAAAATGGGGAATTTCAGTAAATATGATTTTACAATATTGTGGATCTGAGAGATTTTAATAAGAAATGCACCTCCAGGCTAAGAGGTATGAATTGTACACCAAAGGGAATGCTTTAATACACTGTTTAATGCTGTCATCAAAACTGATGATAGCATGATGGCTTTTATACATTTTAACATTTCTTTAGAGCTGGAAAAAATAAGAGTGAGAACCACATTTATCTATTAGCTAAATGTCAGAAGTGACACTGAACCAGCCAGGTGGTACATAGCTCCTAGAGCATTCCCTCTCCCTGACCAAAAAACATTACCTGAACAGAGAGACCCAGGGATTTCTTCTGAGAATGACCCACAGAAAGAATACCTGCCCCTCCTGTATACCTCACCAGGTCATGCAAAATGACCCACACCTACCAGGATGTCCTCATATGACATCCTCTTGCTTCTAAGTATGGTGTGCATTTTCAAAAGCTTTATCACACAGTCTGGGTATGACATTTTGATAATACAGCATTTGAGGCAGGAGCAAGATGGACAGGATACTCCTGTCTATCAGGGATGAACCTGTGTCAAGCAGGGGCCCTAAATAGCCTTTGCCGCACAGAGAGATATGCAAGAGACCATGGTTCTGGAGAGGACAGCCACAGCAGCAATCAGTATAAGCTCTCTATGCAAGGACCTGGCCAGACCTCCGGAAGCACAGGTAGATAGGCAGTCAACACTGTAGCACAGATGAAAATAACTTTTTAGGAGAAAGAAAAGGTTTATTCCTTAGTTATAACCTTTCTAGCAGGACCTTGCCAGAAAAACCCTCAACTGTATAGCCTATGATCATACAGAAATTCTCCTTTGGGAGTGTTGCTCTTACCTCTTCTACAGTGAGGTAGCGGAGGTCAGTAACATGAAGGCAGAAGCCCCTTTCAACTGGGAGCAGCCCACTACAAGCCACCCAAGCCTTGATTCTTCCCCCTTTTCCCAACACATAGGAGGGAGGAATGGTATTTCATGGAAGCAATTCTAGATCCCCCTAAGTGAGATGTCTCTGCATGAGCTCAGGACTGCAATGCTCGCATGTTTTTCACTCTCATAGTCTCAAGGAAGATTGTCAGGGCCCATAGGGAAAAACCCCAGGAAAGGATAATGGACTTACTTCTGCAGCATTGGCTGTGCAAGGAGAGGCTGAGAAAGTGATGATGCATTGCTTTTAATTAGTCCAAAATGCAAGCTTTATATTTATGTTCTCAAAATCCCACCAGGCTTGTGATATAGGAGGCAGTACGATTACACAGCACAAACCCATTATTCTATTCCTATCAACTCAGGTTGACCAGGTGAGTTCTAAGTCTTTGAGATCGTGTTGCAAAAGGAGTGCTTTTAGACTTCCAAAATGCCACGTGAAACTAAAGTTGGCCTTTCAGTGTCCTGTAGCAGGTCTGTGCCTAAATTATGTAGGCTCTAGGCAAAAGGTATTAGCTTGCACATAAATGTTTTCTCTTGTTTTTTTATTCCTCCAATGGGCAGGAAGTGCCTAGTGTCCTGTTAACTGTGAACAGTGAAGACTGCTCGCACTTGTCAACGGAAAGAGGTTTTACACTGAACAATAAAGTATTCTGGCACTTTACAATGTGTATTTGTTCTTGGCTCTATACCCCTTATGAGGGATGCTTACATTTCTACACATTCACTGAGGGTAAACAGGGAATACCTGAAGCCACCCTGTGCCCACTTTCGGAAGACAGTGACTTTGCTCATTCCATGGTATACCATTATATTCTTGAGGAAACAGCACCTCCAAAGAGTCAGGCAACATTTTCCAAGTCAATGTTTGGACATACCAAGCATATAGAACTTCCTGATTTCTCTTATGCTGGGTTCCTTGCAGATCATCAGTTCCCTTTCTCCTCCCAGTCAAGACATCTGGCTCCCATGGCAGCAGACAAAAATGTAGGCTAAGATAGTATGGGAGAGCACATGTGACAGAGGGAGCTCCCCAAGAGGGAGCATATGACTGATACAGGCCAGATACAGCCTGTAAGTGGTTACTGATCTTAAGTGTGCATATTTCCCTTTCCTCTTGCTAGGGAGTATGTCTTCCACATGGGAGAAGTAAAAAAGCAGACTGTTTTCCAGGCTGGAGTTGAAGGATGGGGCCTTTTTCCTTTTCATAGCCTCATCTCCTTTCATAGCTGAAGATTCCTGACCAAGTGTTTTCATATCAAGATACATTTGGTGAAAAGGCCAGGAAAGTCCAGCCCAAGGTAATGTCTTCAATTTAGCACAGGGATGAACAAAAAATTTCTAGGATTTTAGACAGTATGGGGTGTTTAGAACTAGCTCTTAGTTCTGAAGTACATGTGTGCAGAGGGGCAGAAAGGGAATTACATGGGTAATCAATCAGAGTTCCTGAGCTGCCCTATCCTCCACTTGCTGCTCTCTCCACACACCTCAGCCTTTCCTCCAGTGCTCCTGTGAATTCTTAGAGCTGGCTTCTCTCAGAACTGACATGCATTTACTCAGATGGGTGTACAAACACATTCACATATATATACTTCAGTGTAAATAACTTCATGAGCTTTACAGAGAGACTGGATTTCTCCCCAAGTATGAAAACACAGCACATTTTAGATTCAATTATTCTTTACCTAAATAGTAAATAGCTGGTATTTTTATATACTCTGGTCTTAACTCAGTTTACAAAGACAGCACACTAAGAGAATTTAAAGCTGCTTCAGGGAATTAAGATCTCAAGCTCATAAATACACCTAATTTCTCATCACTCTGACAGGCTTTTCTCTTCAACTTGCTTGTAGCTTTAAAAAAATAAGATAAAAACAAAATCAATAACATTATTATTTTCCAGCTAGGTGCTATGAACACTGCATTGAAGCGGCAAATTTCACAGGGTAAGTACTGGGTTTGGTTTTGTTTGTTTTGGCTTGTTGTTTTTTAAAGTTTATTTTAGACTTACAACTGTATGTATAATTAAAGACTGCACTTGTGGATTCACTTTGAGTGCTGACCCAGCCAAGTGCTGCTCCTCAGGTCTGTACTGCTGCATTGCCATTATGTCACAACTGATCTCTAACTCTTCCATCTGTGAGTTATTCATTGCCTCTCCTTCATGCTCATTGCTGGCTGTTTATAAATTAAACTCCACTATCACAGCATTCATCAGCCTGAAGGAGGGTCTAAATTTGCAGAATAAAATGCGGAAATTGCACAAACATTCCTTACATTGGGAAAAAATGAAATAAAAATTCCCATCTCAGAAACAGCAGAGTTGCTGTGGATATTTCAAGTATTTCCACTTGGGGCTATTCTAAGTATCGCCATTCAATGCAGCCATTTTGGACTTTCATCAGGCATAAGAGCACAAACCAGCTTACCGAGAATCATTTGCACATATGATGATAAAGTCCTGTCTTGCAATATACTGGGAAAGTAATCACCACCAGTAGGCAGTTTAGCTTCCCACAGCTTCAGAAAGTGTGTGCATAAGTAAGTGACTGGAGGCTGAAAATCCCTAGGCATTTTATAGACACACTCTGTCAGAAATAATCCCTAGGGACCAGATCCTCAGGTATAAGTCATCATATTCCCATTGCCTTTGGGAAGTCCTTCTACTTTATACCAGCTGAGGAATCAGCTTTTGTATGCATAGCCAACATAATTCTCTTCCTATGATACCTCAAAAAAAATGAGAATGAATAAAACTAAGAGTGTGTGAAAGCATGAAAAAGAAGTGAGCCCTGCTGTCTCATAACAGTAAGAAGCTGAAAAAGGCAGAGCTTGGAATAGTGGCTTCTGATCCACACTGATACATGGAGCAAAACCTTGCCAAGGCAACCTCCAGAATTAGGAGCATGACTCTTGGTCCATTTTTTAATTCCTGACCTTGGGTAAGTTGATTAACCTTTCTTTTCTAAGTTTCTCTAACCATGGTAGGACTCCGCACCTCCTGCAAAGGTTGTGGTGCTTAATTGGCCAATATCTCTCAAATACCTGAAGTGCTTTGGATGAAATATGCTGAGCAAGAGAAATAATTGAAGTCAATGGAGCTGTGACAACTGACACTAGCTGAAGATCTTCCCCCTGGTGTTTAATAGGATCAGAAGGCAGCTTAGTTGAAGTGACAGGAAGCCAGAGACACATTTGGTGGTAATAAGATCATAAATGAGTCAAAAGGGTTATTATTTGCTGTGGTAATACTCAGCATTTTTCATCTTCCAGGCACTCTATCAGCATCCATTAATTCTCAGACCTCCCCTTGAACAGAGATATGTAATATGTCCCCCATTATATAGATAAGAAAAAATCAGACATAAGGGTGATGTGAGTTATCCAACAGAACAAGATGTGAGAAATCAAATTTGAGCCCCCGGCTCCTAAGCCTATTCTCAAGGCTCCCTTTCCACCACTCTTTGGTTATGTATATATTTCCTTATCTTTCTGTTTCAATTATGAAAGCCCGTCTCCTGCTCTTTTCTCTGCAAGCATCCTTGCCTAATTCTCCATTGGAAACTACTCAAATGCTTTCCCATAAAATTCTCAAAGCTTTCAGATAGAAAGCAAAGCTGAGGGGAATGCTGCTGGGATTAGCAGCTCTCCTTGTCTCAACAGCCTCTTTCCCCAAGCTCTGAGAAAGAAGTAATAGTATTTGCCCTTGCAAATATTTTTCATTGTTCATTATCAGCCCCACACAGCACCTGGCTGCTCCACTGGAAACTCTCCTCTCAGAAGCAGATCTTAGAATATGCCAGGACAGGGTCTGTCGCTTCAGAATGCCTATTGGTCATTGCACAAAGAAATTCGTGACCTTCTTGAGCCCCTAGGAAAAATCATTGTAGTTACTTCAGCTCTCGAAGATGTCTGCCGTTGAAGGATGCAAGGCTGAGGTTATGTAAGTGTCCTGGCCAAATCCATTTGTTCCCCGGGAGCCCAATCACATCTGCTCTGCTCTGCACCTGCACCTCTGTAACGGATGCCAAGCCAGGCTTTGGGGTGCTCAGTCTGAACAACAGCCTCAAGGCGAGTCTCCACAGATTAGTTTCTATGTAGAGGGAATATATGTATTTGAATAGGTACCCTACTTGAAAATAGAGAAGTATCACAGGGTGCCTGGATGCTGCTGTGTTGAAGTGTCCCAGCAGATGGAAGAGTAACATGAAATGGGAGAAATCATTCAACTGTTATGTTATAAATCTGCAGCAATCCCAGAGAATGTAATTTACTTTATAATAGACTTCCACTGCTGCTTACAAGAACCATGTTACAGCAGTATTTGGGGTAGTTACTCTTGAATGCCAGAGGGGGTTTTTTTAAATTATTTTTAAGTGGTATACGCCAGATTTACACTCAGTTCAGAAAGCAGAGCTTTGGCTACCTTAATTCTACTTAAACAGTAGCCCCAAATGGAGTGCAGGAAATAATATAGAACACTACCCAAACCTTAGCACTTACTTTTGGAAACACCACAGTGAGCCACATTTGCACATGTTCTCTCTCAACTACCTACAGCAGTCTTGGGATACGGGAAGCAGGCTTTTTTCCCCCTTTAAAAACCAAACAAAACCATCTTAATTGCAATAAAAGCACAAATTTTGGTCCAGATTAAATCTGAGGACTAAGGAAGAAAAATGAGTATGTGTGACTGGATAATAATTTATTCTTTTTATGAGTTTCTTACAAACCAGAAATGTAAAGAAGGATGTATATATGCACTTGCTGAAACTTGCATGCTTTCATGGTGACTTAATACTTCAGGTGCGTTTCCGTTTTATATACTGAAAAGAGACAGCACATCAGACACACAAACTACAGTTCTTCCTATCTAGGTCAGGTGGCAGTTACACTCACCAAAACATTCTATGAAAAAGAGACATTATTATTTCTGTGTTCTTCTGTGCTCTTTGCACTTTGCTTACTAAATGTAAACTTCTAGACATCTGATTCAGATGTTAGTTTCGTAATACACAGAGTATGATTTGTTACAACACAAGTGAACTCCGTGATAAAAGTCTAACTCAAAGCCAAAAGACAGGCTTCAGCTGGAAGGGACTCTGACACTGACTCCCTGTATAACCTTGGGAAAATCTCTTATTTCTTGTGTTCCTCCACTGGAATCTATTAAAGTCCACTCACCAACATGCAGATATGTGATTTAAGACCATCAGACAGAAAGTCTTAAAGAAAAAGCACTGTCAGCATAGATTTACATTAAATTATCTTAATAAAGTGAATACTAAGCCATCTTTAGTTACAAAGTATAAAAAAAAAAGGTAGGTAGAGTCACACTATCTGATCGCTAACACAAGAAGGAGATCTGTGACAAGTAGATTAACAGATTCATAACAGCTAAAACTTCAGAGGCTTTGTGCAAAACTACAGGTGAAAGCTATTACATGTTTCATTTAGTGGCTTGCTCAAAGCTCATCTACAAATGCTGTTTGTCTGAAAAAAAACCCAAAACAACCAGAGGAGAGAGAAGGTAGCAATTACCACTGGGGAAAACATAAAAGATGACTGCTGTGTGTATGCCAAGCACTGGGGAAAATTACTACTTTGTCTTTAGCACAGAGATGAGATTTTCCCTGCAGTCAAACACAAGCTACACTGTAAACGCAAAGTCCAGCTACATCAAGCAGTAAAAGGTGAGGCATTCAGCCAGATCAGAAAAAAAGGCCATTCATGAGCTACTTTGGACAAAGTTTTGCTAACAGTCTAGGCTGCACACAGCAGCTTAACAGTAGCTTAGAAAAGGTGGTATTGCCATCCCCATTCTGGGACCTCTAGAAGGTCACTGATGGGAATTACCCAGAATGACAATGGCAAGCTTAGTGGTGATGAGCATAAGGGAGATAGTCTCACAGTTGGTACTAGGCTTTTTGGATGTATTTAGTTGAAGGATAGCCCTGAGCTGCTAAATGGAAAGAAAGTACTTTCCAGTTTGGGAATAGATTCCAGAAGCTTCTTTTTCTTTGGCAGCACTGAACTGGTCTATAATGATCCAGTGGGCATATCCCAAACAAAATGATGGCTTATTGGGTATGTCAGCCTTTCACGCTTACATCTGGATTTCAATACGTGACTGCTGGCTTGGAGGGAAAGATGTTGACAGCTCTTAAAAAAATAAACAAATAAAAAAAAAAAAAAAAAGGAAAAACACAGCACAAATCCCCAAGGGAAATGGAGGTAGAGTCTAAAAGGAGAGAGGAACAAATAAATGTGAAGCGGTGTGCAAGCAGCACTTAACTCTGTGTGAGGTTAACACTTACCACTTACTCTAAGCTAAATAAATGCTGCCTGAGAGCTGTGATTAGAGCAGGCAGCTCAGGGGAGGCAGTGGGTCCTCAAAGCTGGAGCCAGGAGGAAGTTCTGGGAGCTTGGTAGCATGGTGCTTGTTGTTCGGCACTAGCCCCATCTGACCAAAGGGAACATGATGTTCACAGTAAGAGTGAAAGCATTCCCTACCATAGCTATCTAATGCAATGCCATCATGCTGCCAGCGTGTGCAGAGATGTCATGTCATTCTAGCACATTACCATCAAACAGTCTCAGTGAGACTGGAGATGTCATGTGTCCTGTCCAAACTGACCGCTACATGTAGACAACAACTTGAAATGCCTCCTTTCTGCTTTCCCAGCTCAGAAATAAATGAGCAGCACTCAACTGCAGATCAAAATCTTCTGAACACTGCCTCATGTAATACTTCTGGTTTTTTAGAAGTAGGTACTGGATAAGACTGCTCAGGCACAGCCCACAGTCAGAAGCAGCAGCCAAATTATTAATTCACTTGTTCTGATTCTTATTACTCTACCTCCAGGTACGTAATCAGGCTTTTATTCACCTGCTTTATCCTCTAACAAGCTATTCATCTGAAGAGTTTGTACTGCAGGATTTCCACTGTAAGGATCTTTTTTGTTGTTTTAGAGAAGGAATTCAGAGCAATGCTTTTGCTCATTAAAAATAATTTCTCAGTGAGTTTGGTTGCAGTAGCTCTTCAGTCATATTAGAGGCCCTGTTGCAGCATTAGCTCCAGAGAACATGCTAAAGACCAGCAGGGAAAATGAAAGGGAGAGGAGAAAACAAGTTGGAAGGGCAAGGCAGACTGCTGGCAAACTATAAGCAAGCCCAGACATGCTCCTACCCACTGGGATACTGATTCGTGAAGCCCTGGGAAATATGTTTGACCACAAAGTCAGACTGTACTCTCATGAGGATTTCTCCCCTACACCCAAATACAGTTCTCACTGTATTTTCTCTTTTGTCTCACTCTTTTCCTTACTCCCTTCTCCCTTATACCATCCTTGCCTTTTTTTCCTTTACTACCAGATATTCCATGCTCACTAGAAATGCTTTGAAGCTTGCTTTCTGAGTGCAGACTCTTTCCAATCTTTAGGGAAATTTGGTACAGAGAGTCTGTGGTTTATAGCAGCAAATTCACTAACACAAGCACGTTGCCCTGGAGAGATGGCATGTTAGCTGCCAGTGAGTTTATTTCAGCTCCTTTGCTTTTCAAGCAGGCAGCTCCCTTATCAGAAAGTTTTGTGTGAGTGGTGTGGGGCCAGCCTGCAGCAGCCTTCTGTGTTACAGTATGTAACATAAATTGACAACTTTCAGCATAGCTCCCTGTTTTCACATAAATAAGAGAGCTGGAACAGTCTGGAGGTGAAGAAAAGTTATTCTGAGATGCAAAGCATGCTAATCTCCCCTCTTGTGACTTAAGCACAGGTACCAGTCAATGATCTATGTCTAATATACCACAAAAACAATGAGTCACATTATTCAGTGAAGCAGCAGCTCAGACAAATACAGGAAGAAACAAGGTATTTCTCATTCAGTGGGCCAATCTGACTTCTGACGCAAGTCAAAAGCCTTTCAGAGGCTCTTTCTCAACTGAATACAGCTTTGTTTTTAAAAAACCATCATAGAATCCTTCAGCTTGAAAGAGCTGATTGCTTCAGTGAATTCATGATAGTACAATGACATCTACTTCTCTTTAAGTAGCAGATCAGGAGGAGTGGGGTAGCCTCTCTTGGACATAAAAAAAATAACGTGACTGATCACTGTTCAACCTAAGGGAACATACTAAAAGATCCAATAAGAAAGTGCTTTTCTTGTTGAGAGGGAATATTGCTCTAAGCTAACAAGTTAATATGGCAAAAGCCTCACAGCCTGAGGTGAAACTAGAGACATAAAACTACTGGGATTATCCTGCAAAGAGACAACCTGTACTGCAGAAGGAATGAACTAGCTGAAACTTTCTAGACCTTCTCCATCCCTAATCTGATTGAAAAGAGCTGTCCTGGTCACTGTGGCCACATAATCCCCTAGGAAGACAAGGGAATATGAATTTAGGCCTCCAGGCTTGAGTAGCTCATGTCAGTGTTCACTTCTGACTGTTCCTCTACTGCACCTCAGGACTCCTTTGATTTACTTCTAGCTTCCTGCTTCTGGCACTGGTAGGTAAGAAATGGCTCTTCCACCTGCTTTAAAGCTCTGGGGAAATTCTGCAGTCTGTTTTAACTCTAGTATCTGCTCAGCTGGTGTAATTGGGTTGTTTCGGGATGGCTGAAGCAAGAACTGAGAAGTTGGGTATCCATGAGTTACTGAAAGGAGAAAATGCAAACAAAATTGAAGTTAAATGCAAAACAAAACCAATTAAAGTTAAAATCTTAGACGCTCCCCTCTCTTCCAAAATCTCATCTGTAACACGCCAGCACAACAGCTGCTGTGAGAGTACAAAACATATTGGGACACTGACTGTCCTCCTCAGACTGGCCCAGGGTGATGATGATAACATTTAGAGAGCATCTTTCACCAGGAATTGGAAAAAGTATCTTTTCCATTCAATGAAAGATGGAATTAAAGCAAAGAGAATGTGAAATGAGATGGCCAGCATCAAACAGAAAGCAGAAGCTAAACCAAAAGAATAAGCAGATCTTAGAGGTGTCAGGTCAGTAGCCTCTTCCACGTAGTGTGCTTTCTAAAGCACTTTAAAGAAAAATCTGTAGACAGTTAGATAGAAAAGACACACCCAAAGAACTGTTGAAAAAGGGAAGAGAGGATGCACTGGAAACCCCTTTTCCTAAACAATTAAGTAGGACTAGTGCCAACCCTTGTATATACAAGAATATATGACTACCTGGAAAGAAAAGACCACAAAATGGTAGTACTCATATAAGAGAAAGCTTCATGCTCACGATCTATTCTGTCACTTTTACCCCTCCTTTCCTTATTGCAATATATGGCTTCTAATGAGATTTGCAAAGAACAAACAAGTCATCAGCACACTGGGATAACCACTGCACATTGGCCAAAATTCAAACTGTCTGACTTTTGGTACTGAAGCAGAGTAGCTAGCATCACAATCATGCTGGCCAGGGCTCTCTCATCCTCATGTAGGTCTTTACATCTGAAAGAGTCAGCCAGATTTCCTTCAGAGTCAATAAGAACATTTGCAAAGTTAAATTAACGCGGTGCTTTTTAGACGTCCATTTTAGGAAAAGGTATCAAGTCCACATCCCCTCACACTGAACCTTAGGCTGGAAATCAAAATCTGAATGTGTATCACAAACATATACATATACATCTTTACTGAATTTAATCGCAGTCAAATAGAGGAGGACTGAGAATGCAGGCAGATTTAAATACAATTCAAGTAGTAAGAGTTAACACGGGCAGTAACAGGAAGTTCTCTGAAGAGACAAAGGGGAACTTGTGTGCCACAAACACCAGGGATGGTAACATACTCCTTGAGAGATGTTCCCATCTACTGATGCACACTGCCAGCAGCAAAATGCTGCAGACTCCATACTGAGCTCCACCAGGATGTTTGCCACCAAATTTAATGTACACACAATGTAGCTAATGCAAAACATCAACATAAGGCTGGTTATTGTTAAATCCCATGACTGCAAATCAAGACTCATTTCAACAAGAAATCACTGGAACCCCAGGACCCAGGCTTAAGCCAGTACAAGTTTTAAGCCAGTCTTGACTGAGTGCAGGAGTTTAGTTTGGCAAACCCAGCTCTTTCTCATGAATTCAATGAAGATAAGGCTGTTGGCAATGACTAATCCGAACAGTCTCTTAGGAAAAAGGGGAGTTTAATTACGTTAGTGTACTGTTCAGTGACTTGCCTAGACATACCACACGCTGAAAGATACGTGACAATGTGGGTGCTGCAGTTTATATCATCACGAGCTTGGGACAGCCATGTTAGTCATGCATTTGATTCCTGTCTCCCTCTTTTCTGAAGTGCATTAGCTGCTATGGAAACAGTGTCAATAGAATGGACAGGGCTTTCTGACATCCAGATGAACCCCATGTTTATGCTAAATGACATATCTTCTATGCAGAGCTCTAGCAAGGTTTAATCATGACCTATTAACTAGTTCAGATTCATCACACATGGTCTGAAGTACATTTCTATACAAAGGATGCAATTCACAAAAGCTTTTCAATTCATTTCCCTACTCTTGACTCATGATGGGCTTCTTATACCCTATAATGTCATGAAAACAGAAAACTTCACAGCACACACAGCCGCAATAACTGGCAATGAGATATTTAGTTAGGGAAGCTTGAGGAATACCTCCATGCTCAAAAAATGTAAGACTAGAATCCCACTGCTGAATTACAATCACAAGTCAACTAATTTCAGCTTTTATGCTTCTTGCAATTGTCCTTTTAAAAGGAGGCTGCAAGAGGTGCTAACTTAACTCGATCAAGAGACACACAGAGATGCCAGAATTTTACATCCTCTTGCTAAACAGTGCTTACCAAAAGGCTATGATACAAACACAATCCAAATCTGTCTTAAAGAAAGAAAGAAAAAAAAAAAGTTCTTTTTAATTAAGGAGCTTATCAAATTCCATAATTTGAATTCAGATTTTTACAGAGCAACAATGAAAAAAGAACTAAATCAAATCAATGGCTCATCTGTTCCTGTGTCTAATGTGACAACTGCAAAATGTTTTGAGCAAGATGTAATCAATTCCCGTTCTGCTACTGCCACTCATTTCAATCCTACTGCACTATAACCTGCGTTGTTATCCTGTGATCACATACAGCATACTGCACTATAACCTGCCAGCCTGTGATCACATACAGGATGATCAATTTGGAAAAGCTCCAAATGCTCTGAAATATTTACCAGATTTTTGAACACCTGGAAAGCCATGAAATAAAATAAACCCAACAGTTATAGTACATAATGCTTTTCCAACAGGAGTGTGCTTGTGATTTAACTTCTCCAGTCTTTAATAACTACAGAATAAACCCTGAGATATCACAAAGAAAGCAACTGTCTAGATCTCTCACACAAGCCCAGAAGTGTCTGAAATATTTTTGCTTGAACAACCAGTCCTACACTATTGTGGAGACCCAAAAGACATGGAAAATTTCAGTGAAGCTTCTAAAACAGGAATCTTGAAAAATGCAACTTATCTCATTGGCCATAGCACTCAACCACCAATATGTCATTTTTAGCTTTTCCTGCAAGAAGCAGTAAATGCTGTCACCATTTCATTGAAGGATATGCATGCCTCAGTTTACCAGTGAATTCTGAACAGCAACCTCTTGTGACTGAAGAAGCCTTTTTTCTCCGCGCTGCATTAGGATAGGCAAATTAGATATTTGCAATTTAAGCACAGTAAATTAGACTTGATTGAGTAAAATCAGGCAAACAGAATGGAGGAACATCATGTGACTATTAACTTGAGCCTTGAGCTCCTCCCTCCCTGCAATAAATAGTTGCAATGATCCATGTTTGGAAAAAGAAGGACAACTAACCACAGCAGAATGGGCATGTGCATGCTTTGCTATTTTTCTTCTTAGGTAGAAAATTTTCAATGCTGCCTTTGAAATTGATAGTAATCTGTCATGCCTTGACAAGGCTGTTCTGTCTGCTATTTATTAAGCAGAACCAGAAAGAACTCCACCTCTGGTGGGTATCTTACACGTGTATAGCCTTGCTGGAAGAACACCAGTAACAAACAGGGGCTTTGAAGCCAGAGCTGCACAGCTCTCCCTTGAACACTAGTTAAGTCTAATGGCTGATTACTAAGCATTGAAACCCCCAAAGGACTGTAAAAATGTCAGAGGCACAGCATGCCAGTGGAGCTATGACAAGCCCCATGATCACACATGCAATTCTTGGCCACATCAGTGGACACTTTGTTTACCTGCGAGTTCTGCAGCTGAAAGGAAGCAATTCTTTAGGACACTGTTGATGTAATTACAACAGTTTTCAACCTTTTCAGTCTGTATGCCATTTTTGTGCCTGTCTTGTAGATCTCTGCAATGATTTTAAGATAATGACAATAGCCTTTTCTTAGTTATTTTTTTATATAGCACAGATGTAGTCCACCCACCTCTCTACGTCAAAAACTAAAGACATTCCAGTCTTCCAGACTATTCCACACCTTACTATTAAATCCACCAACTTGAAATAAAAAGCCACTTTATTCACAAATATCCATAGTAGTGATCACTACTTTAAAGATATCTCCACATTCTGTTAACTTTAATTTCCAATATGAGAGCAATTTTCCGCCACACTATGGTATCTGCATTGCACTCTGCTGGGATAAGACCATATTCTGATGCCTGGATGCTGCAGGTTGGCCTTTCAAGACAGATAACTCTTAAGTAGCTCTGCAGCAACCATAGAATGAGTGAATCTACTTATGTCTGCATCTCTCCTATTGCTGTGCGGTGCTCACAGGGTTCAGAAAAAAGTCTGCAGAGATAATGTCTGCGATTTGGAAGGGCTTTCCTTTGTTTCACTTTCTGAGCTTGCTTGCTGAGGCGGCACTAATTGCAGAACAAGCTTGCAGCTCAGGGGGCCTCACAAGCAGAAGCTTAATTCCCTGATTCCTGACCTTGGAACAGCAGGGACAGGGGAGAAGAGGGAACACATCCGACAGTTGTTGCAGTAAAGGTGGCAGAGCATCCTGAGGGTTCAGGACATAGATCCTGTCAGCTCTATTTTCTGCTGTATGTCAGCTATGGACATGTTACAAAATCTTTCCTTGGACTTGAATTTGCCTCTTAATGATGCTGATCAAGTGGTTCGAGGTATTTGGAAGACAGAAAATCCAAAAACATTTTGTAGCATTTCATTATTAAATATAGGACTAGACAAACACTTCTCAATTTTGTTATACAGACAGATAAATATAGAGGTGGTTGCACTGAGTCCCTTCTGTGTTTCCTTCTGTGAATATTATAGCTAGTGACATCTAATGTGGAGAAAAAAATGGAAAAACTAGTATAAGAAACTGTTCACAGAAGATTTTTGGTTGTGACAGCTTATTTGCATTTGATGTCTGATTTTTCTTACAGAAAAAAACACTGACTTTTACAGTAAAAATAATATCAATACAAAAAAATAAACATTACAAAGTCTACTGAACTCTCCTATAGCCAAATGCCTGAGCAGCTTCCTCCTATTTGGCTTCTGAAGAACTTTTTCTCTTCAAGGAACTAGGGTTCTGTGTGCCAATATAAAATAAAATCGCACCACACCACACTTAAAAAGTTATTTTAAAAGTTAATTAAAGATAGTGATGGAAGGAGGGGCCACTACTAAGGTAGAAATTGAACAGAGAGGGTCAAACCCCAAAAGCTTAAGGAGAACAGTAACAATGGAGGAGGCAAGTGGAAGTATTTCTAATGAAGACATGAGGCAATGTCTCTCCAAAAGGGTAAACAGAGGATACTCTGTATCACTGATTAAGCTTTCCAGCTGCAGAGATCCAGAACCATAGAGCCAACAGAAGGGTTTCCTTCCTGCCACCTGTGCATGCAAGGGCAGCTCCAGCAGAGTTATACCAGCATTACTTAAGACGCCACACACCCAGGACAGTCCCAAGAGGGCAGAAAAAGACTGCACAAGACTCCATCTCCAAACACAGGAAGATCCAACTTCCAAGTGCTGCCGTTTTGGTTTGGTCCTTGCTGACTTCATGTACACTCTCTGCTTATGACATACGGGTAAATCACCGAACACATGGCATGTGCCACTTAGCTCAAATTCTAGTCCAGCACCTCCATATTGGTGGTAGTGTCTTACTGCCTTTGAAGACAGAGAGGGAAGTAAATGACCTCCCTATGCATCTGACAAAAAACTCGTGCAGTAGAGCTTGTCTTTTAGGCAACTAATAGGGTCAGTCACAACAAACAAAACATAAGAAAGGCTATTTTGGAGACTCTAGCTGAACCCCAAAATGTAGCTGTGCCCCCTGCAAGAAGGAACTCTGCATACCTTTCTCATAACAGCTTCAAAATTGCATCACAAGAACTGATGGGAGAATTAGATGCACTTCAAAATAAGCAAAATCAACTTTCAGGCAGTTTTACATCAATAGAGGCAGATGGGTAGAAGTAACAATGCTGAGGTGAGAGGACACTTCATTCAAATAACACAGAAATAATGTTCAGTCTTACTCCTTTTCTTTCAGAGTGGTTATAAACCCTAGAGGTATCAAAATAATAGCAATGGAAATGCACAGAAAAGGACTAGGAAGATGTGTAAGAAACATTAATGCTCTTCACAGTAGCCACACTATGAAGAAGAGGTCAGAAAGAGGAACGCTAAAGGACTTCTAAGTTTTATTTCTGGATCAGCCACATATTTGCCAGTTCATCTTCAGCAAGTGGCAGACTTTAGTCAGTCAAGTCTAATTTATTATGGATAAATTACTAATATCTATTTTGACTACCCTATTTCAGGAGGGGAAGGCTTCTTAAGTCGCAGGAAGTTGTTGTTCAGAATTCCTGAAACTGAGGCATGCATAGCATTATCTACCTCCTATTCACACTTTAAAAAAGGGACAAAAATACTTTGAGGTGCTTTGAGTTTTCCAGAAAAGAAGTGCTGCACATGAGTAGGGTGTTCTAGTTACGGTATAATCCATAGAGTTTGCATTTAAAAAACCACAAACAAATTCCAAGTCCTTCCCTAGAATGAGGAGGACTGGCCTGTGATCCTGGAAATGTTCTTAATAAGGTATTTCTGAGGATATTAGTTTATGGACCACTTTTCTCCTATATAGCTGTTGATGTAGACTGATATTCTTCACAGAAAATAGAACACTTGCAAGAAAGCTCTCAGAGCATCTGGCAAAGGAGCCAGATTTGCAAGAATTTCTCCTCAAATAAGAGCTTGTTTACTGGGTCGCACTGGCATCTTGCAATAACATCTTGCAGTGTAGGGTTTTTACTGTATCTCACTTTATTAGAAAGAGCCTTTATAAATCTGAACAGAATCAAGCTTACAGCAGTTAATACTTCCAAATTAAACAATTTCCCTTTCCTCCTATTGGCAAAGACATGTATATATTTATCTCCAAATATTTTCCCATTCTATGATTGCACCCAAGAAAAATCTATAGCCTGACAATGCAGTCCTGGCATCTACTGCTGAAGGAAGCCTATTTCCTGGCAACTTCAGTGGCTATGAACAGGTCTTCCTAAGCATCTTCCAACATTTATATTATTCAAAAAAATACAATCATATGTTATGATGTAATAACACATAATAGCATATAATAATGTAGTATATAAAATATTATATTAGAAAGAAAAGGAATACTACTAACTTATACTGAGCATGAGAATCAATTGAAGATGTAGCATCATTGCAGAATATGCACTCAGTGTTTGGTATTAAGATGATTAACAATAAAGAATGACAAGGAAAATATCAGTATCAGAGCTACTTCCTATGAATAGAAGGGTTCCATCTAGACACCTAGAAACACACATTACACTTCTGCATCTTCTCAGGAACATATACCTGCAGTTGTACTGGACAAGAATGGGCTTAGCAAACAAAGCTGTTAATGTCAAACACATCAATCCTCTTCAGTTCAACATAGATAATGTCTTCATCATTAAAGTTGCCAAGCATTTGAACTGGAAGGCTACTTTCCTCTTTTCTTAAGTTTCTCTTTTTAATGTAAGGATTATTTTTTCTTAGACAGTTATTAAAGTAGTAAGTATTCATTACTGTCTCTGTTTCAGCAAGGTTATTGTGCTATAGTCATAGCAGATCTCCATGGTTGAAACTGTCACCTTAATCTGCACTGTCCCTGCCCACTGATCATCTCTACCTGTCTTCTCTCAAATTATTTTTAGAATAGCATTGTTTTGGGAAATCAACCACATCTTTGCAACATGTTTTCCCCAGTGAATAGCATTAGGCAGCTGCAATATGAATAAAGAAAGAGTTGTCAAATATGAACAGAAGCATAAAGAACTTCGTTGGCCATAGCAGTGATCTTTAAAACCTTAAATTGCCTGCCCAGTTTGATGCATGCCACGGAGGGATCTGTTTCTCAATAATAAGGTTCACATTTCAATGGGAAGAGTTTTGGAGCAAACACTGTTGGCATTTGTCCACCTGGGAGGTACCAGTCACTATATTATATAAGGACCAAAGATAAAATTAGATTGAGAACAATGTGTAGCATCTTCTAGAGCACAATGACTCACATTCACACATGAGCCTGTCAAGCTGGAACAGAGTCATGGAGAGTGTAAAAACAAGGCTGCAGTAAAAAGTACATCTCCAGATTATTTTGTTGAAAATATGAAGAAAACTACAGAACAAGAAGCACACTAGTGCTCCCCAAACTACTGATTCCACAGGCCACAGAAATTCATGAACCATAGCAGATAAATATATAACCTCTTTCCCTAAACTTTGCATAATCCCACAGAAAAAGAATTCACAGGGAAAAAAATAGCTGACAAAACAAAGATTAAATATCCCTGAGACAAGTCTCAGAAGAACCTATTCAGAAGGTGAAATCTCTTCCTTTAGTGATGTCAGTTCGCACAGAAACTCCATGCCGCCTTACTCACACATTGAAAATGTGGGATTCTGTACAATTCTACCACTTAGGAAAAGTGTATTGTTCTCATTGAGGTACACACAGAACAAAAGAGGTGAGTAGATCTGTCTGTCTGTCACCATCGCTGCTCCTCCCTCCTTTCAGATTTCAATGAAGGAAGCAACACTACCAATCCTCATTTCAGTGCATTCTCGGTCGACATAATTGTTGTTCAGCTTTGCCCATCAACTCATGGAACCAGAGGAAAGAGGTCATATTTTGCTTCTAGTCTGGTATTAGCAACCTGAGTCCACAACCACTCACGTTTTGTAATTCATCAGAAAGCGGTCCTTGAAGCTACTGCTGGGTCCTAACTGATGTCAATGCCTACAGCAAACATTGTCAGGAACCACCTCCCAAGCACTGTCAGCACCTCTCAGGGAACATGTTCAGAAGCTGTATCCTAACTACTGCCAATAGCTATCAAAAGATGTGGTCAGATGCTAGCACCCAAATACTGTCATCTCACAGCAGGCTTGGTCAAAACCACTTCCTGACTGCTGCTGAAGTCAGCCAGGCAGGGCACTTGTCTTTATGGGTGATAACAAGAACAATGCAGTATTACTTCCATAACAGCTAAATACCTTATTTATAACCTCATATAACAATCAGCAAGAACATTATTCTGTACTGTGGCCTAGGCTAGGATGGAATCCCTGCAACATACAGGAACTACAGTACTGTGTACCAATGAACAAGAATTATCCAGCAATTTTGTCCAATTGTGAATAAGCAGCCAGTAAAAATACCACCACTTACACATGGTGGATCTTACTGCCATGAGATTTTCCCTCTGCCATATTCAGCTGAAGATTCTTTTCTTAAGATTTCTCTTTTCCTTTGTTATACCTTTTCTAGCTATGGTTTACTGTAAGCAACACTTCTCACTCCTTGATTTTAAATAATTATTTCATACCTACTTAGTCATGAATTACTCAAGTTGTACATATTTAGTTTGTTCAAATAAATCCACATGCAACTGTTTGACTCCCTTAGGAGATCTGAAAAGCAAAGAATGCTTTCAATGAAAGGAGAAAAATGACAGATTGTCCCTCATATGTGTCCCTCATGTGTGTATATATATATATACACACACACACACACATACACTGTATGTTCTGGCACATGGTAGGTTGTATTTACTGTATGAGGCCATATGCTTGAAGAATTAGAACAGAGGAAAAAAGCCAGTTTCTGAATGTTTTATGTCTAATTTACATATTGTCAAATACATTCTAAATATATGGGAAACAGAGTTCATGACACTCACAATTCATAGAGGACAGATAATTGCATATAAAGATCAGCAAAGGTTTAGGAGTCAGATTTACAAAGAAAGAAGCTACAACACTCATCATCTGTATGAAGACATATCACTGCTCCTGTCTTTTCAGCTTTAAAAAAAAACCTCTCTCAAAGCATGGAGGCTGCCAAGTATTACAGAAGTATTATCATAATCCTTGCATCATGCATGGATTTACTGCACTGTTTCCACCAGCTTAGAGGTGGAATCATTGAGCACCACCCTACACCACACAATACAAATATGTCCACAGTTGACTTGATGATTTCCATGGAAGTATCAACATGTTCAATGGATGAAAACACTGAGAGTTAAAAGGGTTCTTTAACCTAACAGAAAACAGCATAACAACAAGAACTAGCTGAGCGCTGGAAACTGAAGCAAGAAAAATTCTCATGAGAAAATACAGCTCAATATCTTCCATTGAGTTTGAATATGTAGAATATGCTTGTAATCAGAAGATATTTAAACATTCAGAAAGAGCAGACTACATCAGTGTTTTCATACCCTTTATTGTTTGTTGGTTTGTTGGATTTGAGGCTTCTTTTCTTCCCTTCTGTAATTATGGGGCAGAAATAGATGCATTCTGTGACATTTTCTCCCTTGTATTAGAGTTTCAGTGGAAAGAGACTAATTCTTCAAGGGCAAAGTTAGAGGTTATGGCCACAATTAACGCATTTGTGCCTGTTTGTCTATGTCAAGTCTTGCCTTGTGAACTCATCATTAAAGCAAGAGTTGGGGCAGTGGTTGCCCTGGGGAAATACTAGACATTAACTAGATCTCCTCTTTAGGCTTTTTAGGTGTACAGAGAATTAGACATACTCTTTTCAGCTTATGCAGCATCTTCTCTGGAACCTCATAACATATTTAATTACATAGCATCAGTGTAATATAACCAGCTCTCTGATTTTGTGAAGTTATTCTATTAAATTAACAGTTCTGAATAATTCAAATTACTAGAAAGCCATTAAATTCATTTTAGCCTATGTCAATGTTTTTATTGCACATCAAATCATGATTTCCTCTTCAAAAATCTCCCAAAACCACAGGTGCCTTAGCAAGTGAACTTAAAACCAAGGATCTTCATAAGGAACAGATTAGAAGACCTGGTTCTTTCATGGAAATGTATTCTTATATTGCAATGGCACTAGGGATCAATTATACAATTTATTTCCTTATCCTTCAGTTAACTATTGCCTTTTGAATACTTCCGTAGTCTTGACAGGCCTCATTTCCCATTACAGACTGGCCACCGATTCTTCATGAAACCTGAAGTCTCTTCCCATTCCAGTACCTCAGTTTCCCTTCCTTTCAAATATGAGGAGGATGATGTTGGTTTCTGCCTCAGAAGGATTCTGAAGATTAATTCTTAGATGACTTGAAATTGCCTAAGCTGTGATGCTTGGGTAGAAATTATGAATGCTTAATAGGTGTTGTTTTTATTATGACATCATAGATCTTAAAACCTAACATTTTTGTGTGAACAAGGAAGAAAACCCTCAACCCTCTTGGTTTCTACAGCAGACCTTAGATTGTGCCTGGATTTCAAGGTTATTTCAACTTTATTATACAGGGAAAAGAGATTGAGAGCAGGGCTGGAAAAGAATCTGAAATTCAGAGAGAACATCTTCTCAGTGTTCTTTCTTAATTGCCAGTTCAGAGCTGCAGCATTGAACCCTATTAACCACTGTTATGGAACTTTGCCCCACTGGTTAGAAGAGGTTTTCTCCTAGTGTGCTGAGCAAGTACAGTCTCCAGACAGCCTGTGCAGAGGCAGGACTTGATGCATAATATGAAACAAACAGCAACAATGACAGGACAAAATGGACTTTGACAGAGAAAGATTGATGGTGGCAAATGGAGAGGTGTCACAAAGCCAACCTCATGCTTGCCAAACTCTAAAGCCACATTTGTCATCTGTGGCACTTTCTCCCTGGTGTAGGCTGCTTGTCAAAGGGACTAGTCCAAGTGTTCAGCATGCGGGGAGATGTAGAGGTGAAGAAGTGAAGACATCATTCTTCATTACTCATTTCACAAAGGGGGAAAGGAAAATAAGAAAGAGTTGGCCACAGTAGAGTCTTGATTAATTACCAGACTTGGCAGTGACAGTGAAAACTGGAGAAAGGTGAATTTTATTGCTATATACTCACAGCACAAACACAACTTCCCTGAGAACCATTGAGGCAAGCCTGGATCCTGAAAGCCAGCACAGACCTGAAAAGACAGACCTGCAAAGACAGACCTGCAGAGCCATGCTGCTCCTTTTGCCTCTGCATTGCTGCCCTGGGCCTCAGACCTTTCTGATGGGCAAATGTCATGGACTGGCAGCAGCTTTGGCCTTACAGTAAGCAATATATTGCATATAGCATTGCCAATATGCATGTTGCACACACAGACTGCAAGAACAATTCTGTTGTGTAAAACTGAGATGGCTGCAAAATGGATTTAAATGTTTTCAAAGTGAAAGTCACATGTAATTGTGATGTTTTTTTCTCCAGCTGATTTCTATCATAAAAGTTGACAAAGACTTTATTTGAAAAACTTCCCTGTATTGTTAAAGCATGCTATTTAAAATAATTTCGAGTACAATCACGCTAGGAAAGCAGCTTAGTTAAAATGCCATTATGGGTCTCATATCATGTACACTTAGTGCTTAAGTAAAAATGCTGTTTTTTCCTTTCCTAATCGCCAACAATGTAAGCCCAGACTGCGATACAAAATTTACACCTTTCCAGCTCATACATCATCTGAAATAAAGGATGCACTTTTGGACCTTTTAAACAATTCTATAAGAACATGTAAGCCATCAAAGAAGATATCTGTCTCCTCTCAAAGTTTTGTTGACTTTAATAAGAGTGAAAAATATTCCAAATATGTCTTAACTTTCCTCTCCTGCAGTTC
Organism: Psilopsiagon aurifrons; assembly: GCA_025447955.1. Lineage (NCBI taxonomy): Eukaryota > Metazoa > Chordata > Aves > Psittaciformes > Psittacidae > Psilopsiagon > Psilopsiagon aurifrons. The sequence goes on along the minus strand of JAOEHY010008472.1, from coordinate 12,494 downwards.
TAATTCTGCAGTCACAAAGGGTTAAAAATTGTTTCCATTGCTATTTGACTAAATAGGCTTGAGGTCATATTCTACCAGGTTTCAATCACCGCTGACAGTAGCTGGCAGCTACTGGAAACCACTTGTCCCATGTTCATTAGTAGTAAAGTTGCTTTCAACAGTGGTTGAGTGGGGATTAGACCAACTGATGACAATCACTGATAAATGATGGTTCACTTTCCTAGTACATACACAGTCCAAAGATCTAGCAGTCTAGGGCTGATGAAGGGCTCCTAAGTATGAGCCTCTGCAATACCTAGAATAAAGGACTTGGAGACAGAGGACTTGGACAGTCAATGCTGTATTTACACAGTGCCTGGAAGAAGGAAAACTGTCTGAGCTTAAAGGCAGAAATTCAAAGGCCTCAATAGGTGCATGGTGTCTAAAAAGCATACCCACTGATATGGCCTATCCTATTCTCCTCCCACCCCATTATCTCCACCTAAAGAATTAGGCACAAGGACACCCAAAAAGCTTAGACAGCAGAAAACTACGCAGGCATTCAGTGCAGCTAGGTCAACATCACTTCTGGGAGTACACAGGAGTAGAGGAGAAAATCTCTAAGTAAAATTTCACCAGAAAAAGCATATATGTCCAGTGTTCGAGGCAGCTATGCTGCCAAAGCACAGTTTTCAGCATCACTTAAGTTCTACTGCAAACACTAAAGTATTTTTGTGAATCCTGACCACAACCTCTTGGACCCAAGACTTCCTACCTGCCTATTAAAAAAATATTTAACAAGCTTCAATGTATGTATCCTCTCAAAATGTGAAGCATGCAACTAAGCCCTACAATATAGCCAGAAATAAAAGCAGTAGAGGCAAAAGTGTCTTTCAGAAAGCCAAGAATCAGCTGTATCCAAGTATCAGTGTCAGAAGCAGCACATCTGGAAAGCACTGTGTCCCTGCTGAGAGGCAGAGACCAACAGCTGTATATGGATACTACAACAGTGCTGCGAGAATGGAACATCTCTGCACAGGTCTGCTCTACACATTAGAGAGACACCAGTTGTGTGGAGCTGGGCCAATGCACCATGCAGCATGCTCAGTTGTGCAGCACAGAGAGGCCAGTCACTACTCAAAGTCACCTTACTCGTCTACAGAAATTATGGCAAATGTACAAAGCCAAACTCCTAAAAATGGTATCATTTTCATCTCCCCGCTCCCCCTGTCCTGATTATCATGTTAAAAATGGTCTCACCTCTTCAAAACATACACACTGTCATCCTCAAAGTGCATGCTTTCTTAGTAAAAATAAGTCACTTTCTAAGTAAAAGTAAACTTCCTTCAGAAGCTTTGTAAATAATTGGCCTCAGCACCATTTTCATGCAAAGCTACAGTACCTGTTTTATCAGGGTTTCTCACAAAGCAAAATCTGAGCAGGTACAAAATCCAGAGAAGGCAAACAGGTTTGTATCCTTTTTAAAATGTTTTTAATTTAACCTGGTTCTACATTGCAGCTCAAGGTGCTGAAAATACATACTGCTACTAAAGGCCTGTCTTTTACCTGACACACTTTAATCATTGATTCCACATAATGAAAATCATCTCTGAAAGACTGTTCTATTTTGCATCCATTTTTCATGTTCACTGGCTCTTGGTGTCCTCCTTGCAGCTCATGCCTCAGAACAGCTCCAGGGACCTGCTCCCCTTCCCCCCCCCATCAATTCCACCCTGAAAATAACCAAATCTGCTCTCAAGCAAATTAAAATAAACGGAGCTCCAAATGCCTGAGTGGCTTTCCCCTTCACCCTTCCCTGCAGGTATCCATACTTTGTCCTTTCCAGATAAGCTTCCAAGTACAGCCATTATCCTTCTTCTTGGCCTGCCAATGAAGCCCGACAACACTTTCTCTTAATCACCTGAAGCTGTCAGTCATTATGAGAGACTCATAATGACTCACAGCTTGAACATATTGCGCCCACAGGAATCCCACCACTGTCTAGGCTACGAAGTGACAGCTTCTGACCAAGCAGTTGAAACCAGGCCTGGGCAAAGGGGCTGAGGCAGAGTAACACAATAGATGCGCCACCACCAGGCTGCCCCTGCCCTGTACCCTATGGCCATCTCACAGCTCCACAGCAACAGCAGGAATGAGATTTAGATTACAAGATTGCTGAGGCAGAAACCATATATTTTATTATGTGCAAATTCAAAACACTGTATGGCATGTCTTTATCATTGTTCTTAAACTAAGAAAGAATCTCCATCAATGGAGAGGAGTTACGACCCAGATGACAGATTCTTCTTTGAACTGGTAGAGAAAGCTATTTACAAATACACAGATCATTAGAAAAAGGGAAGACCTTCCTACCTCTTGCCCCAATGCTCAAACCAAATGTTTTAGATGTTAGAAAACATGCTGTGTTCTTCCCTATTATACTCCCATATTTGCAGCTGACAATACAGTAACTATTAAAAGTAGGAAGCAAAAATTGCCTAAGAAACCAAAACCACCATACTGTTTCAATTGTCCAAACATTAGCCAGAAATACTAGAAAAGGTACCAGAAAGACTTTCTGGCTTTCACATTGGAAATCCATTATGATTACCTAGATGACAGAAGGTAAAGAAGTTCTGCAAAAATGTTGAGAGGTTCTTACTCTATCACTCAGTCCTAGTGATTAAACAGGATGATCCTTCCATACCATGCTGCCCTATGGCTCCTTCCATGCCAAGCAGGCATAAACTCTCATTGCTCTTTGCACTGAGCATCAAACTACAGAGAACACAGGAAAGAGAAATGCATCCCCTAGGTTCAATGCACACAAAAGCAACATCAAAGTCTTGTCATTTAGTGCGTGCTCAGATGTTTATCCCCACTCTGCTTAGGCTGGTAAAAAGTATGGATCAGATGCTTAATGTTTTTAACAGCCACCTAACACTAGAATCAATACTCACAAACACCACAGGCTGTCCCTCATTAATGTCCCACATCAGTGATATCCCTGATTTAAAGTACTTTTAATGGCTTTGAACATTTGATCTATACACTTCACTTTCCTAAACAGAAAGAAACAAACATTCCTTGACACACTGTAGGAAGTGCACAAGATCTTATGAAACTAGAGAAAGAACAGAGTATGAACACTGAGGCAGTGGCTGGAGGGCAAAGTCATGCCCATCACTGGCCTTAGCTCTTTAATTAAGAGACAAAATTTCACCATTCCAGCAGATAAGTGGTAGTGACAGTTAGGAAATGTATCGTGCTCTTGCAGGCAGCAGAAAGTGAGGAAGAGAACAAGAAAGAGTAACTTTTATGTTATTCCTCATGTTTAAGGAATTTGTGGTGCTATAAACACAAGGAGCAAGAAGGCTCTGATTTTTTATCTTTGGGGCAGATGCAAAACCCACCCCTCTCCTGTCCTGCTGCTGTATCACACAGCATGAAAGTACTGCTGTTGGACATCATATGCCAGTACTACATTAGCATACAACTACATCAGGATATTCTGGGGCTTCCTGTGGTAAATGGATGGCATGACTACACAAGACAAGTACTCATGAGCAGATGGAATGTCCCACTGCACAATCATTAAAAGGAAGCCACAGAAATAACATTCAGCAGATCCAGCCCCCTCAGAACTATTCAACAGCTGTTGTATATATTTTCTGTGCGCACACATGTATATAAATATAGGTATACATACACCCAAAGATATATAAACTCTACTCAACTAGTTCCAGAAACTAATTATAGCCTTTTAAAGGGTGGATATTGTATCCCAAAAAATTGCATAGCCACAGCCCATACATAATCCACAGAAGTGTATCTTCAGGTTCCAACCCTTGTGGCCACAGCTCAGTGAAAAGCACTGTCCTCTAAAGGCTGATGAACAGCATCCTCACAGTTTTTAGACTTCTGTTCTTACGACTGCATCCTAGCAGCTTCTCATGTATTTCCACACCTGAGCTCTCCAAGGAGATTCCTTAGCACCCAGTTACTGCTGGATATTAGATTTCACTATGACAGAGACCAGATTTGGATTTCCACAGGGGCGCCCCTGCCTTAATAAGCAGCACAGACCTTGCTCTGTGGAACAACGCAAAAGGGCAGATGGCAATGCATTGCTCTTCCTGCAGCTTGGCCTACCATCACCTTATCTTAGCTCAATAATTTTGTTCTAGCCTTCCTGTGGCTGCCGTTCATAAAAATACACCTTTCACCTTCCACTTTTGCTTCAGGCGCTAGTCAGACAACATAATATTCCCTGCCCTATGGCAAATGGGAGGACAGGAATGTGGCAGTCACTTGCCTCTAGGAGAACAATGCATCACTTGCAGAAATACACAATGGGATTTGTTCTAACTTATTATCCTCTGTAACTCAGCTGATATTTCTGTTCAGCCTCTGATTCTGTCAGCCGCATTTCTTTTCACTATACATCTACTTCTCCCTCAAGAAAAGAACAAAAGAAAGGGGTGGTACAGAGGAAGAGGAGGAAGACAGCATGTGCTTGTTCTGTAACAGCATGAGGAAGATTTGCAGGAGTTGGAGTTGGGCTAGAGCTATCATCCAGTAATCACAGCTCAGGAAGAAAAGCTTGCACTGCAAGGTGTGCAAGATCTTGGGAAAGTGATTTTCATTTGATAACCAGATTTTCTTTTATATTCTCTTCCTTTTCCTGGTTTTGTGGCGCCAACCTGTAGCACATGGGAATATTTTCCTTCTAGTATTAAAGTAGAGTTTTTTATCACCCGTTCTTGCAACTAAAGAAAAAATCTAAGCACATTAAAAAAAAAAAACAACTCACCAAGAAGAGCCCTCATAAAATCCAGCTAGAAGTAGCTCAAGAAAGCAGCTAAAAAATTGGATAAAATAGAAGACAAAGATGGAGGGCTTCTGAGCTCTCAGCTATCTCGTGGGTTTGCTGTGTGGTCACCTTCTACAGTGAAAGTCCTATGGAAGAAACTGCAGCCTGCTGCCCTCCAGGTTTTGGAAGTAGGAACTTGGAGTACCTGTATATCCTGCTTGCATCATGCCCCTCACTTATTTAAATGTATGAAAACCTTTAGGACTTAGGATCAAATGCTAGGGAGTGTGCTGTAGCAAAAAGAGGCCTTCAAAGAGTCAGTGCAGCAAGCAAGAATGGAGAAGCCAGGAATATGAGGAAGCAGCCCAATACCATACTGGGCTAACAGTAGCTCAGCCACCGAAGGGTGGAGAAGGAAGAGAAAACCTGATGCTCCCCACATAATGGAAAACATGGGGCCTGTACTGTGGGGCCTAGGAGAGCAGTTAGGAGATCTGGTCTTATTCCCAGACTTGCCTTTCCTCTCCAGTCACTTTACATCACTCCTCCTCTGAAGTTCAGTTTCTCCACCTTTAAAATGGGCATGTATTGGCTGTCTTCCATAAAGCACAAAGATCCACTGAAAACTGCCAGACAAGTGCTAATTATTGTTAAAAATATGATTCTGTCCTGACTCCTTCAGACACGCTAGCAGCAGCTTAGAAAATGAACAGTGCAATCTCAGTAACGATAATCATCCCAACAGCAGTCGTATGTTTAGCTGTGTATAAATCAGGCCTGGCAGTTTGATGAGTTGCAAGGAAGGCAGTATTACATCTCAAGAGGAACGGACAAGTGCTGACAGCTCACCAAGGCTCCCTCTACACAGACATTAAGCAGCTTTCTGCAAATGCTCAAACTCCCGCGAGAGGAAAGAACAGTGTGGAGGGAGGGGAAGAAAAACATTTTATAAACTTTTTTTCCTTCTTTTCTTTTTTTTCACTTCTGCTGCTGTTCCACCTCCCATCTCCCTCCCCAGCTCCTTTTTATTACAAATTAAATAACTACTGGGCTGTGGCCCAAAATACTGAAGATTTCACATCTTGTTTGGTCTAATTATATCAGGCGGCTTGACAAAATGGTTTCATCAATGGAATTGCCATGCAAAAGCTCTGGCTAATCAATTCTCTGACACTTAATTAAGAACTCTGCTGGTCTGAGAGGATTTGGGGAAGAGGGAGGGAAACGTTGGGCAGCAGAATGTCTGGATACGCAATGTAGAATGCGGGTTGTTAAAACTCCTGGCACAAATGGACCTCCACTTCCCTCCCTGATCATCTTCCAGCTTTAATATTAGCTCAAGCTTTATACACCCCTCTAACCACTTGCTTCAGTTGGGTTTTTTAATTACTTTAATCTCAGTCCTGCCACCAGTAATGGCTTCAAAACCCCTCTAGGGCCTTAGATCTACCTTCAGAGAGATGTTTTCAATGCAGGCTGCAGAAAACAGGCTCAAAGCATAACACCTCAAGCTGAAAGTCCATCAGACCTCACACACTAATCAGACTGAGGTTCAGGCAGCATTTGGAGAGGGGACCTCCACAAAATTGTCAGGCTGCTGCAGTGAGGGGAACCCCAGAAACATTGTACTTCCCTTGGGTCAGAACCCACTCTCACAGCAAGCACAGTGCCTGTAGGTCTGTGCTAAGTGCAGGGTAAAGGGTTTCCTTCAAAAAACATTGCTACTAACGAGTGCAATCTGGGGATTACCCAGCAGTATCAACTCTGATCCAAAACTGCAGCAAGCAGATAGCTGAATTTCTTTTGAATGACCAGCGCATGCAATTCAGAGCTTGTGTTGGTTTTTATGGTTATACTGGCTTTCAGCTGGCTAAGGGAGGACAGATGATGCTCATTCCAACATGTTAGAAAAGAACAAACAGATACTATCTGATCTAGCATAAATATTGCCACTCTCTGCAAATTAATCCACTAAGAGGTTTTTTTTTTTTTTTTAAATAGCTCTATACCAGCAACGTAAGTTTAATCTGGATCAGTACACTGTATCATTTGGTGGCGGTGTGTGTTGATCTGGCCCCAGAGCAGAATTTAAAACCTGTGAGCCACGTAAAAACTGGTAAATTTAAGAGAGTGGCGTTTATATACAAAATCAAATTATTAAATCCCCAAACAAGATGAAAAAAAACCCAACAAAACAAACCAGCAAAAAAGTCTAGAATCTGCCTGAGTAAAAGCTAGTTTATCACTGTATAAAGAAAACACCATCCAGTGTAACTTCAGATGCAAAAGCCACAACACAGAGCTACCTATGCAGAACCTGCTTGCTGCTCCACCCGTGGAAAGCCAGAGATAAGAAATACCAGAGGTAAGCAAGAGATGGGATACTCACAGCTTGACCACACACTAGCTACATTCTCATTAAAATGCCTAGTTATGCTGGAGATTCAGATCTTCAAATTCAATTCCAATAGGAGCAAAGACTGATTAAGAGTTGGAAGGCCACATGATTTCCTACAAAGTAGCCAGTGACAGGCTCCTTCACAACAGCAACACATTCATAGCTGTGACACAGAGGGCCCATGAGCAGTTAATACCTTTCCATCTTAAAATCTCCTAATTTTGCACTGTAACTCAAAGGGCTTTGGATGAAAGAAGAGCCCTAACAAGCCTTAACTTTTTGAAGATTAGGATTCAAATTTGAAGACTGCCTTTCAGGTTCATCCAAAAATCAGATGCTTCTTAGGAAAGGAATCAACCAAGGATGTAACAGGAAAGACAATGTGCTTTTTCCACAAATTTTCTCTACATCTGAAAGACATTAGTTTATAACTGTAGACTCTATTTGTTGGCTCCATTCCTGGTTTGGAAAGCCACAAGAGTCCAAACAGGACCGAAAGAACATTTTAGAACAACAACAACAAAAAAATCCAATTGTGAGGTACAACATAAAAAGATACATAACCTTTATCATTGCTAGATTACAAGACTGGCTCACATGTGGGAGACTTCCTGAATCCATGGTTCCAAATGGGAAAGTAAATTTGTAACAGTGGTAGATTCAATATATACACTCAAGTTTGGCCACCTTGAAAGCCTGGGGGAAAACCAGGCTGTGCAGAACCAAAAGCAGACAAAAGCAAGCAGGCACCTTACTTTAATTCTCAGCTTCCAAGAATGTTAACCTTGTCTAAGCAGCCCAAAGAAAAGAGTGTCTAATTGTCTTTTTATCAGCTATTGGCACTATCCATCTCCCAACATTAACGTCAGTGAACCTTTTCGTTTGCACTTCCTGCCATCAGCATATACTTTTCTGTATCCCCTTCTCTCAGTATTGTTAAGCTTTCAAATCCTTTCCCTCCCTCCCAAGAAAGAACTTGCCCCTACACCTCTTCACTAATTTTCAACTTCTCTGAAAACAAGAATTACAGCATTTTCATGGGGACTGTTTGAGGTGTGTCAATTGACAAGGTGGAAAATTTTGCTTATACTAGACAAGAAACTTAATACAAATTATACGAATAATAATGGACAAGCTCTTTTATTCACTGATAAAAAAACCCTGAATTTGTAGCTTGCAGCAAACTGACTTTTGTGAAGAACTAGGTGACTATCTGGATCAGTTGGTACCAAAAAAAGAACACAGCAGAGCAAATGGAATATGAGGCTAGTGAAAAATGAAAATTGGGAATTAATTAGGAAGAGAATGAAAAAGATTGAAAAACTATCTTTATAAAGCCCTGCACTGACTTAGGTCTTTAGGTGTTGACTGCCAGGAAGTTAATATTTTGCTTTAAGAAATGTGCAAATCTTTCGTATTTGCCATTTTTTTTTTGTGGTGGTAGGTAAGGAAAAAAAAAAGAAAAAAGTCCATTCGCTTCTTCTCAGAGAACATGATTTCAAATTTCAATTAAAATGAAATGAGCAGCACGATTATCACTATAGAGCAGGCGCCTAGTAGCAGCAATAGGCCTCTTTCACTGCCATGGCAACCAGTCCTCATTGTCACGGCTACCTTGGCACTACATGTAATTGTCGACGTGTGAGCCTGGCTGATAATACACAATCAATACCCCATAAGCAGCAAACATCATTTTCAGTCTGAGGGAAAGGAAAAAAAAAAGAGGTGAGAGTTGGAGGGAGGGAGATGCTTGCAAGAGAGAAAGAAAAAAAATGAAAGAGAGAGGGAAAGTAAGAAAAACAAAGTGAAAAAGGAAGAAGGGAGCCCTAACTCCAGAATACCTTTAACAATGAAGCATGCTGCTTCTTTTCTATAAAGCAGATAGCTGGAAAAATCCCACCAGCACACACGAGCACCTGCTAAGTCCTTATAATAATATATTAAATAATTGTTTACACCAACATTATTAAAGCATCATCCAAACATCACATCAACCAGGAGAATGCTTTTGTATGTAATCAACAGTAATTCTGATAACGCCAAATTCTCAGGAAAGAGCTGGCACTTACAGCCCAAAACAGGAAGCTGATTTTCATATATGGAATATTAGCTTTTTGTCTGACTGAGTATAAAAACAAAAAAGCCCAGGGAACAAACAGATCATGTAGAGAAAAGCAGAGCTTAGTCCTCAAACACATGCCAGAAAGTGGACCGTGATATCACAGTGGAGACAGGTGCAGGAGGATAAATGGAGGAAAAAAGTTTGCTCTGTACGAACACTAATGCTTTGGTAACCTCATGTTCTTCTCTGAACATTGTGTCCTTTTACCTAATGTCTGCATGCTGTGCAGGGCAATCAGGTCCCATTGGAGAAAAGAAAGGGCATATAGAAGAGTATATAGAGAGAAGTGGAGGGAAAAATCAAGAGAAAGTGTAGAAAGAAAGGAAAAAAATGAAGGAAATTTACATTATCTTTTATAAGTGTAGGGCCCAAACATACAGGTATGTTGAGTTCAGTGTGAGCTACGTGCGTGCTATACCTATGCAGATAGTCAAGATAGCACCAAGACTGTCAGCTGGTACCAGTGGGTTAGGTCCCAAGAAACTAGAAATGTGGCTGAGCAGCAACAGCTGCTCTTCTCCAGGGAACAGGTCAATAAGCAACACCATGGAGATTTCAGATAGTGGTGAAATAAAATCACTATGTCCTGGAGTGAAGTCAGTGTCTTGAAATTTAAGGTATTTTATTCCCTCAAAAGCCTCTAAGTATCAGCAAACTGTGAACTCACCTGAAAAAGTGAGGGAACAGTAGGGAAACTGGATCCCTGTAGATACTGAAACAGTGATCTCAAAAACTCCTTAATGTGATCTAAGTACTCCGCCAGGAAAAGCCAATCATGTGGAGATGAGATGCTGGAGGCTCAGACTCACGCACACATCTGGATGGTATCAGGGGCTGTCAGTGGGACTGAAGGAAATATTAAGAGAAATTTCTATGTATCTGTTCAGAATTGCACAGAGAGGAATTGGTCCATGTTCTCATACCACCTTCTTCCAGATCTTTTTAGTTTCTTAAGTAGTTTTACTTATTCCTATGAGAAACTCAAAATCTGCAGGCATACATGAACAACTTCCAGGTTTCATAGCACAGTGCAAGGGCAGTTGATAGCATAACATGACACTGACAAGCCTAGCATATTAATACTGAATGCAGAATGGGATTGTCTTCCTAAACCCTGTAAGAGATAATCATCTGTAATAAATTAGCTACATAAGAGACAGAAAATCTTAGCTGGCTCGGATGAGCACTGGCAGATGTGAATCACCTTATTTTATGGTATACCATTCCTTAAATAGCAGCACTGCATCTGCTAAATTGGGGTATGTACCTTTGGTTTAGAGTGGTGTTTCTTCACTGGTGTGCTCCTCAGACATCACATTAGTGGTAATACTAATTAAAAAAGACAATGCACATTTTGCATTCAATGCAGAATTAAAAATGTGTTTCTGAGTGAGTCCATTTAGAAATTTCCTAGTTCCAACACCTAACTAGACAATGCAGCCACTGCTAAAAGCTCAGCTTTCCTAAATAAACAATTCTATTATAATTACACCGCCAGCATAACTCCTAAATGTAATACCACTCACCTCTTGCATGAAGGTTAAGCGTATCACACAGATATGCCAAGTCCATGAAGAATCCTGCCTTACTACTCTAGCAATATACTTTGCATTCCCATATTGCTGACCAAGTCAGTTCCCATAAAGCAGATCAAGAATTACCTGAAGAAGCTTTAGCTCTTCCCTTTTTAATCCAAACCTGAGAGAAAAACAATGAAGGATATGAGTCTGACCACACCTTATCTAAAAGACCAGCATGACCACATATCAGATAGCCTTAAATCTTTTATGTCTTGAAACTCCCTGGCTCTTCTGAAACTACGATAGCATCTTCCTAAAACTTGCACTCAGTCTGGAAAGATTAACTGTAACTTGCACCTTTGTTTGTCAAATTCACACTGCATAAGAGATAGGATAATTGGGCCCCAGTTGTCTAACATTTATGGAACAAACCTCTGATAACAACAGACTGATTGACAGCTCCAGTTGTAGAACACAAACACAAAGTCTTTTGGATTGTAATGCTTTAAACACTAACAGTAGAAGTTGAAAAGCAGAATTAAACAATAATAAAGGACATGCCTGCAACAAATGCAATGTCAGAGATTTCCCTGGGGCCTGATAGCATTGTTCTAAAATAAAACTTGAAGACACCATAAAGTTCTAGTTTTACTAACACTCCCCCAGGCTTGCCAGAGATGCATGATCATTTCACAGTATTCTCAGGAACTAATTTCCAGACAAGAAAGCTTTCATTTTCTTTTTCCTTTATGCACTTCCACTGTATCTTACCTTCTACCTCTGCTCCTGACCAGTCCTACTCAATCACACATACTCTGAAAACAAACATAAACACCTAACAGACAAAGCCAGCAACTCAGTTTTGGATCTTTATCAGATTATCTGATCTATTCTGACTTTCAAGTTCTGTTTCAGACAATGTGTCAGGAAAAGCAATCTGAAGCATTTTTGTTTACCTTATTCTTTTTAGTAATTGCAGCCTTTTGTCATTTTTCTAAAGACAAATGATGAACAAAGTCTAGTTTGTGCTATAATTAGAAGAAAGAAAGCAATGAAATAGACACTTTTTTCCTCCGGAAACAATGTTAAGAATATCCCTTGGGTATATTACATAAACTCATAATACATAAGTAATTACAAAAAGTAACCTTGTAGCTACTAAGGTTTGCAGATGTGAAGGCCTCCACTGAAGAGCTTAGTGAAGGATGTTCCTAACATACAGTTTGTAACATACAGGAAAACATCCTCTGCCCTGAAAGGTATGTATGCGATGGTTTTGGTACTCACATAAAGACATGATGAAGAATTCAAACCTCCATAGAATCATAGAATCAAAGAATAGTTAGTGTTGGAAAGGACCTTAAGATCAAGTTCCAAACGCACTGCCATCGGCAGGGACACCTCACACTAAACCATATCACCCAAGGCTTTCTCCAACCTGGCCTTGAACATCATCAGGGATGGAGCATTCACAACTTCCCTGGGCAACCTATTCCAGTCCCTCACCACCTGCACAGTAAAGAACTTCCTTCTTATATCCAATGTAAACTTCCCCTGTTTAAGCTTGAACCCATTACCCCTTGTTCTATCACTACAGTCCCTTATGAAGAGTCCCTCCCCAGCATCCCTGTAGGCCCCCTTCAGATACTGGAAGGCTGCTAT
>JAOEHY010008470.1:0-23283 GCA_025447955.1 Psilopsiagon aurifrons | reverse complement strand
CTATAGGCCCCCTTCAGATACTGGAAGGCTGCTATGAGGTCTCCACACTGCCTTCTCTTCTCCAGGCTGAACAGCCCGAACTTTCTCAGCTTATCTTCATACAGGAGGTGCTCCACTCCCATGATCATCCTCGTGTCCCTCCTTTGGACTTTTTCCAACAGTTCCATGTCTTTCTTATGTTGGGGACACCAGAACTGTACATAATACTCCAAGTGAGGTCTCACAAGAGAACAGTAGAGGCTCAGGATCACCTCCTTGGACCTTCTGGTCACACTCCTTTTGATGCAGCTCAGGATACCTCTTGATTCTTAGTGCTATGGTTTATCCCTAGTCCCATACTTCCTCTCCTTAACACAGCAGAGCCAAACCCTACTATGTATCTTCCCTTTGCATCCCCCTGAATACAAGGAAGTCTCCCTGTGCAGGAAGCCTCGGGTGGCATTACTGAAGGGGTGGCTTTAGTTCACTGATTTCACCCAAATCATTCAAGCAGCAGCCCAAATTCCACAGTTGCCAGAGGAAATTGTGGCCATTTTCTGAGTGTTGATGCTCTTGTGAGCATAACCCCCACCCTTCCCAATCATTTCAGTCCTTTTTTGTGTATCTTTCTCCTGCTGAAAGACTCTAAGGTGATCAGCTAAATTTGAAAGAGTAGGTGAACGAGACAGATGATATGAGGTCACTGCAAACAATGAGGTATCCATCGTACAGCTTACACTAAGAGAACTGTAGATAACAGAGAGCCAAAATGAACATTTTGTATATTTATATTTTGACAATGAAAGTTTGGAAGGATAGCAAAAGCTAATTGAAAAAATAAAAAGAATGGCAAGTCAGTTTATTTTCCACAGAGAGCTAGAAATTTTAGAGCGTACTTACTCAAAACAGGAACAGAACTATGTATATCTTTAAACTAATAAAAAAATGACAGCAAGTATGATGATAATTGTATGCCTGCATAGAATAACATCCTTGATATTCTAAACTCGAAGTATTTCCATAAAGCATAAAATGAGGATGAACTCCAGGCTACATCAGTATGAGTTTTGCTTTTAGTTTCAATAGGAGTTGATTTTAGTCTGGCAACACAAATTTAAAATGATAAAACTACACAATTACTGAGACAAATCCATGCATTTATGCAGGTAGTTACTCTGCCTAATAGACATTGGTAGGCCAGTAAGGTTGCAATTTTGCTGTGTCTCTAGGCTCGTAAGTATGTCCATTTTGCTATGGGCCTAAACTGGGGGGTTAATCTAAATCTTAATGGGATCTCTGCATTGGCTTCATTGTACTTCAGACAAGGCACATTAAATATGAAATCTGAATCAGCAACAGAATTTGAACAAAGATCAAATCACTCTTCACTCTTTGGAGATAAATTTGTTTCTGCTAAACACTGCCTGTGTGCAGTCAAAACAATTGGGCTGATCTTCAAGCACTTAACCTTCCATATCTTCAATTTCTGATGCCTGATGGCTGAAACTAGTTGCGTGTTTGTATATGAAAAAGGTGATATTTTGTCCCCTTGCATTAATGTTATTGCCAAAATTTAACGCACATAATTGATGGAAAAGGAAGCATTTCAGAACTTATCACTTAAAAATAGTACAAACCATACAACATTTTTTTGCTATTTTTGTTATACTTCCTTCCAAATTTCAAGTCATTCTGTACCATCAGTTTGTTAATATTAGTTGCTCATATAGCAGCAGAGCAAAATCCTGCAGATGAGAAGTAAAGGAAGTGAAGACGGAAAATTCATTATCTTCTGCAGTTTGCAGGTGCTCAGCTTAGAACCACTGCTGAGTTAATTTTGATAAATGAATGGGCCAGAGCACTGACCAGATGGCTATCCAGAGGTTTTGGGTGCATCTAGCTGTATCTTTTCTTTACAGGAAACAGAGCAAAAAGGTAACAGGGCCTTTAAGTAGTAAGTCAGTGTTTTACCAAAGCACAAATTACTATACAGAATTTTTAAACAGAGAAAACCAAAGTGAGAAAAATAGAGATAAAAGCCTGTATTTAATAAATCTGTTTCCCCTGATGTGGCTTACAGCACACGTCCTTGATATTTCATTTCTACTTGAGTATCTTATATTGACTTCCTGGCTTGCACCAAGATCTGCAACATCCCGTCTGCATCCCTAAAGAGAGATTTTCTTTTTTCTGCCACCTCTCAGGCCTGTGCCTTGTTTTTCCCAATGGTCTCCACACCACTTTTCACCATTGTTTAAGCTCTCTTCTCTTTCCTGTTTTTCCTGCAAGCTTCATAGGCACCTGGAGATGTACCTGGCACCATGAGCAAATGAGAGACGTACCCAACATCAAATATTTCCAGGTGTTAATTTGACTCTTTCAGTGTACAACTCTATGCAAAGACTAAACTCTTAAAATTTTGAAATTGGAGGCTATCACATGTTTAATTCAATAGCAGTTGAATTGGAGAGGGAAAGCTGAAAAAATTCCATTGAATTGGACTGGAGTGGTAGTTCTTTGTTAGCTCAAACTCACAGGAAAATTAAAAGACTGGTAAAATTGGAAAGACAGAAAGCATATCTTGTCATTTCAGATCTTCCTTGGTCCCCAGCCTCATTTGGGCAGGACATCTTCAAGAAGCAAGTACAGCAACAGGCTCTGTGGCAGGCCTTTCATAAATGGTGGGTCATGGCAATTAAAATAATAGTTTATTCCATTCCATTTACCAACCTTGTAAATAGTTTATTTTCAAGAATTTCAGCAGAGAATGTACTGATCTTCTGCATACTCACCAACTAATTAATTTCTGACAGCTGATGATTCATTAATCAGAAATTTAGGGCCTACACACCTGAAGAACCACAAAATAAGACAGTCACATTAATGAGCAAAATCATGTACATGCACGAGCCCTGTTCCCTCATACAGGCACATCAACCTAAACCTGACAGTATTTTTCTTGCTCTAGTTTTGATCTATTTGGAAATAAGAAATAACCAAAAAAAGAACAGGAAATTTCGGTTTCATGCTGAATAGTTTCAAAGTCTGGACAGACTAGATAATATTGTTGATATGTTCAGCTGCTTATTCAAACTTTTTGTTGGTTATCCAAGTTTTCCCTCTGAACCAGGGCTGATTGCATACTTCAAAATGGTGTTTGCAAACATTCTTCTACATTCTGAGCAGCTGCTCCATTCATTCATGGGTTTGCTGCTATTTATTTACTATTCATGAACATCTGTACTATTAAGATTCTGTTTGCATAGATGGTTGAAGAATTACTACTCTCTATCTTAATACCTGTATAGACCTCATGAAGAGTTAAGCATCCAAAATAAATTGTTATGCATTTGGTAGTGATT
This sequence comes from Psilopsiagon aurifrons, assembly GCA_025447955.1. NCBI lineage: Eukaryota > Metazoa > Chordata > Aves > Psittaciformes > Psittacidae > Psilopsiagon > Psilopsiagon aurifrons. Next base: position 19,942 of record JAOEHY010008470.1, on the reverse strand, counting down.
TTTTTCCCCTGAATATTTTACTTGTCCAATTGTAAAGTAAAAATAACAACAAACATCACATTATTTGAATGGTGAAACACACCTTACAAAAGGAAATAGCTAATTAATGTTTCATGAATGTCATATTGGCTAAAATTCATTAGTGTATGCTTTTCATCAAAGACTTACTATCAACAAATTAGTCATTCTAAGAAGCAGCAGAAAAACAGTTATATCTTTAGATTGTTTAATCACAGAAAATGCATTTCGTATTTCCATAATGATAAACTTTTGAGGTCTGCCTACTGCTAGCTAACTGTGAACCTACTTTGGTGTCTTTGAAGTATTGCTAACTTCAGTTTGGATTTGTGTTTGTTGCCAGGGTTTATATCCTGATGGGCGCCAGATGACAGACTCCTCCGCATTTTGGTAGGTACTTTGAGAATAAGATGTCTTTCACTACTTCCTTTTCTACCCAGCTCATAATTTTTTACCCTGACTCTAAGCAGCTGTCACATGTTCCTCCCAGCTTTGTAAGCAGTACAGATGAATGTGGGTGTTTCAAGATTTGCACACTCACAACTTTCAGGTTCTTCTACCTAATGTCTTCTATTTTCTTGGGGTTTTAAAATAGTCTTTCTGTACTTACTTCCATTTCTCCCTAGATTTCTATATTGCTTTTTGACATTTGAGACATCTGAACTGAGACTATGCTTAATCTATGAAGGAATTTCTGTTGTAATTAACCTAGCCAGAAATTTCAGGATATAATTTCGGCTTGCTCCAGCTGAAGCAGCTAGCTACAGTCAATGTTTTTTTCCTGAGAAAAAAGTATTAAAACCTTTAATATTACTATTTTATAAAATATCATTAAACAATCTACTCCAGAATATGCAACTGAGAGAGAAAGACAGAGAGAAAGACAGAGTGTCAGCTGCCTGATAGAAAAGCAGAAAAATTACTAGAACTGTAGCTAAGGCACTCCCAGAAATATGATAGCCAGACTGACGTTTGAGTCCTTAAACTGAATCCATCAGGACCAGCATACTCATTTCTAAAGTAATGAGACACCCTGGTAAGCATGATTCAGTAACTAAAAAGGACAGGGGACGTATCATTGAGGTCCATGGCAAAATGTCTGCTCATACTAGCCATCATTGTTTACATACAATTCATGTGAATCCATGGAAAATGAGGGTCATGATGTCTCTGTCAAGCTTTTCTTAAGTTAAATATTTAATAGTTATTGTGAGAGTATTTTCCAGCATAATGTGGAGCTGAGTTCTGTTGTGCTGCCCAGAGGCATGGTAACCAGGCACTTTCATGTGCGGCAGAACTTGCATATGAAATTAGATGTATAAGCTTTTCTTTCATTACTGTGTGCAGTTTTTTTGGCATCAGACATTTCCATTACTCTTGGGAGGGTCACAGTGTCTGCCATAATAGGCCCTCTGGCACAATTCTGTTTGGGAATTGGTGTTAAAATAATATGAAATTTGCAATTATGAAATTTCCATTGTATGCAAAAATACATAGCTCTACCTAAACATGGCAGGGAGGTTGGAATTGGATGATCTTAAGGTCCCTTCCAACCTTAACTATTCTATGGTTCTATGATTCTATGATTCTCTGCTGTTTATTCAGCTTCAGTTTGTTCAGCAATATGCGGTATAATTAGAAATAATTATTTTCTAACACTTTGAAAAAAATTGACATGGAAGCATGAAGCATCCAAGTCTTGCAGATAATAACAGTAATAACAAAACTACTAAAGAAATGCTTTGCATGTGAATATTTTTATACATTAATTTCAGTCTGGTAAACTGTAGGTTTTTTATTTAGCAAACATTCAGATTCTCAAGATCTTTTAAAACATTTATTTGACATTTCCTCTGACGGCACACTTCAACACGTTTTATGCTAGGATATTCTTCTAGTATATCTGGTTATCGTATTTTAGAACCTACAGTGTCTAAATACATATAGTTAGAGCTACTGCAGACAAACTGTATTCACAAATTCAGATAAGCTTAAGTCCAAATTTCCTACACTTGTTACTTAGTTTTGGAAAAGAATGTGTCTTAAAAGGAGATAAAAGGCATATAACAAAAAAAAAAACAACCAAATGTGTCTGGAGGTAGGTAAAAACTTCTAATTGTTCCTTCACACTGACAGTTGCTAACCACAGACACCCTAGTGCCAAACAGTGAGCAATTTGGTATTGAATAATAACTCTCATATCTTTCTACATGATTTGTCACATCACATGCACTATTTGATGGATACATTGCTCTTGATGCCCAGATGTGATGTAGACTACAAAAAATACGTTTTTTTTTTCAATTCTACTGGTAAAACACCCACTTAAGATGACAGGGCTTTCTCATATTTTACTTGTAGCTTCCTCACACTGACAGACAGCAATTTCAAAATCAAACCAACTTTTTCAAATGCTCTCAGCAAGATATTTTGTCTTATTATCTTATTAATATTAGCTTGTTACTATAAAATGCAAAATATGCCAAAGAAATGGGAACAGCCAATACTTCTATTTTCAATTAATAAGCATTAGTTTTTTTTGTAATTGTGATTTTTAAATGTTATTTTTAACTATCATATCTTAGGAGATAAAGGTAAATGTTGACATTCAGCTATCCTCCTGTAAACTCAAATCTAATGAAATTGCTAATCAAACCTGCTTCTAAACATGCATCATTAATATTTATAATGCCAATGAAATTAGGGTGGAACTACTGTTTGGAAAAATCAGAATGCCTCTAATGCACTACCATAACACATGCAAGAGTAATAAACTTTGTAGTTCAGGGTATTATTTAGAAAGAAGAAAAGGAATCTGTTGCGTGCATTGAACGCGCTTAGTGTACTGCTACTCCCAATGCAAGTCAATGATTTCATTAATCAGTGCTGTGGGGAAACAGAGCAACTTTGGAACAGGAAGAAGGGCACAAAGAAGCCTCTGAGGACCAGGGGCTGGAGAGGGTGCACAGTGGCTGAATGAAGCAGCTCTCAACTGCCTGGGCAGAGTAAAAATTCCACTCTACACAGAGCCGGAGACTTTCAGCTGTGTTTGAAGCCAATGGCCAAATCCTCTTGACATCAGCAGGAGCAGGAAAAAGTTCCACAGTCTTTCTCTCTCATGAAGATGTTCCTCATCAAAAGGCTATGTTCCTGGTTTTGTACTCTGGTTCTGTTCAGTCTGTACTCAGGCAAATGCCTGTTGGAGCCAGTAAGGTCAGATGTCTGTGGGTGCATCCAGCTCCTATTTAATTTCTGAAGCAATGGTAAAAGGATGCTGCAGATATTTCTAAGGGACTTCTTTGGTCACTTGCACCTTTGCAACTGGGTTGCATTCAGTGTGACTTTTTGCAGTAAGGACTGCTGGGAGAAACTGTCTCTGAGATTTTCTTTACAAGTGTTTCCTTTTAGTCCCTAATTTTTTATGTTGTCTCATCTAAGCTAGAAAATGACAATAAAACAATAACCAGTCTTATTTTAAGCCTGTTTAACTATAACCATAGTCTTTTCTCTTAAGACCTCTTAATTCCTTGATAATTAATTTCTGGCCACTCATCGTTTTTGTTTATGCAAAGTAGGCACAGAATTAGAAATAGTAGAGATAAAGATAAATGCTAATTTGATCTAATCCAAACCTTCTCATTCTTTAATGCACAATTATTTCTTGAATTGAATTTTCTAAGTATTGTTTCTACTAGAAATATATCAATAAGAGCTTAAAATGTCTGTCTTCCATTAAGTCCTTTGGAGTATTTTTCCATGACCTAATCATTTACTGTCAGATTATGTTTTCCTGAAGTAATTATAAATTATTAATTTCTTGAACTCATTCTATCATTCTTTACTTTTCAAATAAGTGAATCTCTAAATTTTTTTTTTTTCTTTCTGAGACTTAAATGGCACTTTTAAAATACTGTCAGAAATTAGCTTCAATAAAAATGAAAAATGAAGAACATGATAATTCTATACATCATTAAGAGAAAAATATCATAATCTGCATCAGTCTCTTGTCAGTCAGCATTTGTTTTGCAAAATCAAAAGTAGTTTTGCTGCTTGCTATTACCTGCAGGGTCATTACAGCTGACAATTCACATATGGGTGACCTGGGGATTCACTTCTTTTATTAGGTGTAGGCAAGAAAACCGTGCTTAATAGGGTACTTGTGAATTTTGATGCTGTAAAAATGTGGTATTTTACTTGAATATCAACTATTGTATCCTCAAGCTTATTCATATTGTTAACATACTCAAAGTGCATCTTTTAGAAGAAAGATGAACTTACAGTATGAACTGGACACAGGAAGAATATAAAGTTTGCAATAATTATTCTTCTGTGAAATTACAAAATATTTTCTCACTGGGATTTTGTTATATGAAATTCAGCATACATCCAGCATTCTTGTCTACCCTACAACAAATGCTTTTTCTTTAATAAAACATGACTTTGGCAAGGATCAGTTGACTAATTTGTTCTTCAGCATCCCTGGCTTGAAATCAGAAGAAGACTAATGATGCAGTCAGTAGATACTTCTCAGTTTGTACAGGTTTACCCTAGGCATTGGACATCTGTTTATGAGAGATCGTGCTGAGAAAATGCCTACATAAGTGTCATCTTTCATCTTAACAAGTAGTGGAAATAACAATTAACATCCTTGATTTATGGCATTTTTTCTCACATTTTTGTGTAGTTTGTCAGCTATTATTTTCTTAATTATCCAGAATGGATATTGTTCACTATTAATCACCTTTATTCTTGTGCTCTGAATTTATATCTAACTCTGAGTAGTATGACATTGGTGCAGTGCAACTAACCTGACACATGGAGAGGCCTTGCAAGAGCTGAATGAAAATGTAATGAATATACTGTTCTGCTAAACAAGACTTTGGGAAAAAAGACCTGTAAAATGCAATGCTCAAAATTGTTTTGTGAAACTGGCTTAAGAAAATACTCAGGTCAAACCTTGTGTGGTTTTTTGGTTTGTACATTTGACATTTCTTTGATAAATGGAGTTGGCAGAGAATTGAGGAAGCAAACCACTGTAGGAAAACACATGGCTGGCTCCTGGAACAAGTCCAGAGGAGGGCCATGAAGATGATCAGGGGGCTGGAGCACCTCCTGTATGAAGACAGGCTGAGAAAGTTGGGGCTGTTCAGTTTGGAGAAGAGAAGGCTGAGTGGACACTTCAGAGCAGCCTTCCAGTACCTGAAGGGTGCCTTTAAGGATGCGGGGGGGGACGACTCTTCGTTAGGTACTGTAGTGATAAGACAAGGGGCAATGGGTTAAAACTTAAACAGGGAAGATTAGTTTGAATATAAGGAGGAAGTTCTTTACTGTAAGGGTGGTGAGGCACTGGAATGGGTTGCCCAGGGAAGTTGTGAATGCTCCATCCCTGGCAGTGTTCAAGGCCAGGTTGGATCAAGCCTTGAGTGGCATGGTTAAGTGTGGGCTGTCCCTGCCCATGGCAGGGGGATTGGACCTTGATCATCTTAAGGTCCTTTCCAACCCTAACTAGTCTATGATTTTATGATTCTATAAAAGAAGTTCAATAGGAAATGAGAGCTTGTAGTACCCTTTCCTTTCAGTTCCTGAGAGTTTCTAAATCAACTTACTGTCTGTAAAATATATCTATATCCATGACAGTAGTCATCATTATTCTGATAATGACGAGTAGTATTATATGCATGTATGAAGTTTTAATTTTTTGGGGAAGGATGCTTCAGCCCATTGATGGCTATGGCAATTTTTCTGCAAAAATCCCTATGAATAATCACTGCCAGTGGTTTCTAAGAGTGGACATTAACACATTGTTATGGCGGTTGTTTGTAATAATTTCTTTGGAAACTACACATTTCTTATGCAAATGTTGTTTTAATCACAAACCAGACTTTTTGTGATAATTAATCCATAGCTACAATTTGAATTCAACTATGATCACTCATAGGAAGAAATATCTGAGACTGAAGCACTAAAGCAGTAGATGTAAGAGTAAACAGTTATTTTTTAAAAGCCTTCAAAATAAATCTTTATTTCTTCACCGTTATAAGTATTATCTTAACCTTAAACCTACATTTGTTGTGCCATCTGTCACTTCTTCATTTTTACTAGGTCTAAGTAAACCTTAACACTGTTTAAATGGGTAATGGGAAAGAAAAGTACATATACCGTTATACCCCAAATCTACCTGATCCATCATAGCAATGCCAGATAGACAAAATCCTAGCCATAAAAACTTTACTGGGCATTGGAAGGAGAATTGACTTTTCAGTAAAATCTGAAAAGGCATAATCTGTTTTGATGAGCTTTAATAACATGAGCAGAAGTTTGTAGTGGAAGATGCTTTGTATGCAACAGTATATGCTAAGGATTAGAGTTTGCAGAAAACCCTCTAAGAAACTGTCAGTGCTATATATTAAATTTCAAGAGCTAATATTCATTATTATTGATCTTTAGCGTTAGGAAAAAAAAGAACTTTCTCTTTTCTCCCAGGTATCTTTGTTTATTACCCTGTGGAGCTCCACAAAAAAAAAGGAAATGGATATTGTGAACTGAAAAGCCTTGCATGCTTACACATGGGAATTGTGGAAGAGTCTTCTAGGATTAGGCCTGTAAGTTCCAGATGAAAGTGTGCTGGGAAAAAAAGTGGCCACACTGGAACAAAAGGCAAGACTCACACTGCTTGCAGAAGGCCAGGATTTCATGTTAAATTTTCCTATTTTCCTGTCACAAATTACCTTTTTTATTTACCATTTTTTATATCAGGAGAATGGGGTAACTTAAAAAAAACTTGCAAGAAGAAGAAAAAATATCCTAAGAGCAGTCTTTCTTTGCATCCTACTTTGATTGATACAGATCTTTTACATTTCCCTCAAGAAAACACACTGTGGGTCTTTTTTGACTGATACGTATCATGATTCGCAAATAGTTCTGATGTTTCATTCTTTTGAAATCCATGATTTTAAAACATCTCACAGTCCATCTGAGCATTTTTTTGTTTGTCTGTTGCTAAGTATTCAAACAGGTGTTAGTTACAGTCTGGTAGGTTACAAAAATGATTATACTTTGTTAAAAAATAGTACTGATTATTTCACTGAAAGTAACAGGATATAACAGAATATGTTTAAAAATATTTTCCTGAAAATTATGAGGAAGAATAATAAAATGACTGACTTTATATTCATTTAGAAAAATGCTTATGATGTAATTCAAAGTAAAAAGAAACACAGATAGGTTATATTTGGTATTTAAATGATTATGAAATGTTCTGTTTTGGTACTACATATATACATGCGTATGTGCTCTATACATATATATATATCTGTTTCTGTATGAATATATGATTGTGTTTATGCATGTGTGTATAATTCTGTTGCTCATCACTTGCTGAGTGGGAGCAGCACCTGCAGGCGAGCTGGGCATGCTACTCATGAAGTTACCTCCTGGTAACTTAATGAGCTCCATCTCAGCTGTGTCCTCCCAGAGAGTATTCTCACATTGCTCCCTCCCCAGCCAAGGGATTTTTGTGGAAGGCTGACAGCTTCTCAGTACCAGTTAATTTACACAAAAACCCTCCAAGATTCTCTTGCTGCTACAAGCACGTGTGTACTTCAGTGCTTGAGAATTATATAAACTCCTATGTCAATATTCCTTTTGCCTTTTCTCCTTGTGAAATAAATGCTGGCTGTCCTATGGCTTGGCAGGTTAGATTATGCTGCATTGCTGCGTGCTTTGGAGAAGAGCTGTGCATATCAGTGTTGTAGTGGGCTTACCTGTGCTTCTTTCCCTTTATATGTAGTCTGATATGAAGTGGCTTCCTTCAGCTTCTAGGGCACCAGTGGAAGGCTGTAACAGAACAAAACTCCCAAATCCTGCTCTCCTAAAGAACATTAACAAAACTGTTCTAAATATGTTAAAACCAAAGATGATGGATTGAGACTCATATAAAACATGGCACTGTACAACTGTCTCATTTTTCATGAGTTTTTGTTCTCATTGCACAGCTTACCTGTTTTACCTACAGAACACACTGCTCCAGACTAGTTTTAGCTCTTAGAAACAGACCCCATTAAACATTTTCTTTTACTTTTCCATAAGTTTAAAATTTAAAACCAATTGACTTCACCATGAATACCACTGGCTGTACTTGGTTGTTGCTTTTTCTGGATAACTTTCTAAGAGACTAGGTTTGTAAATGCAGGCTTCAATACAAAAACCGCTATTTATGACTCAATACACATAGACATTACCAGTGATCTTATATTCACACATGTATATTTGCAGAAGCAATAGGTGTTGTACAATAGAATAAATAAAATGGAGGAAACATTAAAGGTAAGGATGAAAAATAATGTATTAATTGTTCAGCACCATGGCATAAAAGAAAAAAAAAAGACAAATTCACCAAATGTTTTCTTCTTGTAACTGCATTCCCTGCATCCTAAGACAAAGTTAAATTATGCAATGATAGGTATGGCAAATTGATTGTTTGCCAGCATTAGAAAAATGAAGACCTTATGTCTGAAATACCAGATGGTACAAAAATCCCGCCAAAATCACAAGAATCTCACAGATTTAAATGGCACGTAATCTAAAATTGTAAACTATCTCCAAAACATTGCTTTAACGAACCTTTCAAATATAAATCTTTCATACAAGTCAGTGAAAGGGAGCACAAGATCTTGTTCCAACAACCATGACTTTGAATGTCACCCAAAGCTACTCAGATGAGGTAGTTGTATCTTGGAATTGTGAAATGCCCCCAGTGAACACATTATTACGTATTTATTTGGGGATTTTAATTTCTTGTCAAATGACCAGTTTTCACTAAGTCTTCTAATGTCTTAGAAAAGAAAATAACCTCTGATTGCAAATCATGTTATCAGCTAACATAATTTCATAACCGTGACTATATAGACTGCATTAATTTATAGACTTGCTACATTTATGTGAAAGTGCTACTTTGCACTATTATGACTGCCACTGGGATTTGGAAAGATTCAACCTTTCTGAGACTGGTTGTAGAATCAATGGGTCATTGATCATGAATGCAAAGTCTTTTCCATTCTCATTTAACCCCAAATTTTTCTTTTTCTTTTATTGTCTCTTTACATCCCCTAACATTTTCCTTACAGTCCATGTCATGTTTAGACACAGGAGCTTCATACTTTAGTATTAGGAGTCCAAGTTTTAAAAGTTTGTTACTTGCAGAAGCTGTTAAAATTACTTTTTCAGTGTCCTGTTCAATTTACAAGATCCCTCAATTCCACCGAATTTTGGTTTTAGAGGAATGTCACGCCAAAGGGATTTAATGTTTCTTTTCTTCCCTCATATCTCCACATGCAGATGGGTTGCATTTTCAGACATGACCATAATGTGTGTAATATGTTCCTGCTTCCTTTCGTACAACCCCAGCAATTTTTTCAATTGTCTGTTTCATGTTTCTTTACTTTGGCCAGTGTTGAGCAAGCTCTAAAATGATCTGATGTTAATATTTCAATCTTCAATTTTGCTTTGTTTTCCGTCTTATTTTTGTGCTCTCTTTCAGTCAGTATTATGTTCCTACAAGTTAATCTCCTGTTACAGCCCTCTTCAGATTGGCATTATGCTGTAAGGCACCGAATGCTCCTGGGACTTAAGTTAGAACATGACTGCAATTGAGTTAAACTTGCTGAATAGAAGTCAATAGCATAGGTACAACATACACTGCGCCAGAGACACAGAATCTGTTTCTGTTGCAGCGCATGCAAGATCTAACAGCAAGAAGTCAGAAAAATAACTGTATTTACCTTGCCATGAGGAACTCACAAAAAAGGGCATTTGGGGGTGGATCAATGACATGTAGCAATATCTTGCTTGCTACAGCTATGCCTTTGTCTTCCCTGCCCCACCATTGACCCGTACAGGAGAGAGGTAATTGATGACAGCCTGTTACCAAAGAGCAGGTTATAGTACTCCTGTTGTCCATCCACACAGGCAACCTAATTTTCTCTTGTGCCTAGAAACAGCTCATACTAAGTACTGCATTCATGCATTAATTTTGCAAGCAAACCATCTGGACAGAGTGTGGTTCGATATTCCTAACATGTCAATGTCAAGGATGAAGGGTATTATTATTATTACTATTATAGTATTGACTATAGATTTGGCAGTGCAGGAAGATTACATTAATAGACCCCATTCTGTAGTTTATTTCTAAGCAATTTCCCAATGATGTTGCAACTCTAAGCCAGATACAAGCTTGGGATATGAACAACATATTAGGTTTTTCCTATTATTATGCAGGACTGAGATCGAGTTTTACATTAGCCAGCTGTTTTATGATTTAGTTGGACATTTTTCCCCCCTCCTTTTCTTTTAGGAATGCTAATATAATTATTGTGACTTTTTAAAAATCTATTATACAGTTTTGTTTCTTTCTGTCCCATTTTTCTTCTATTTAATTAATGCGATCTTGCCACCTTTTTGAAGCTTTTCCTCACAATTGTTTTACTCTCCCGATGACTCATCATAATACTTCCACATCTCTAGGACTGGCTGGAGTATAGGTTGTAAAGAACTTGGTTTGAAAAAAGAGCTGATGTTTGAACATTTGCTTGTTTTTTGCTAATCTGTCCAAAACACTCAGAAGGCATTCATTACTGTGAAATGTTTACAAAACAGATTAGCTCAATATATTTCTGCCTACAGCCTGCTTGACTTTCTTAAGATTTTACCAAAGGAAAAGATCTTTGTTGAGGAATTTTGTAGAACATATAAAGAAAGTTAGGAACTGATTCAGCTGAATTTGGAGATTTGCAAGACGCCAGTTTCACCATCACTACAGTGTCAGTAAAAGCCTGAAAACACAGGCATTCCATATTGTCTCAGCATGGCAAGGAGATGACCTAATTACTAGAGGCTGACCTACACTATCTCGTTTATTTATCAAAACAATTCACTAAATTGTGTAGTAGACTTTTCATAGGCCTGTGTAAATGTGCATGTGGGCATTGAAAGCAGCTTGAAGAGCAACAGATACTCAATGCCTAATTAGAATTGAATGCATACCACCAGATGAAAGAATCCATTATAATCCAAAGATTATACATTTTACTTAATGTAAACATGTATATGTTTATATTGCAATATATATTTTACAATACAGCTTTATTGGAAAATTTCTGTCTCTTCTGTTTGCGACATTTTCTCATTGGAATTAGAAACCACTCTTGATGCTCCTTTGGCAATATAGTGTTTATAGTAACTGTGAACTTTTCACTCATATGGAGACAGGCAAGAGATGTTTTACATAAAACACACTAAATAAGACAGTAACTAAACTAGCTAATAAGCTAACATAATAAGATTAGTAATCACAGGACCCCGTGTCTCTGTGCATGCATATTTAAGTTAAATCCTGGCTTGGAACAGAATGGGGGTTGGGTCTCTATTTATCTGCATGACAGACTTTTTTTCCCCTCACAAGATCTTGATCTATTGGGGAGCTGGAGAAGGAGAGGTTGAAGAAGAGTCCATAGAGAAAAATGGGTTTTACAATGAATTACACTGGTTTAGAGAGCTAAACTATATAAACCCCAATTGCGTGTATAACACTTTCTAAACATTTCCAGGTGCTCTGGAAATAGTTAGCTCAGGCTGAATATATGTAGACAAGGGCAGCAAGCTTAATTTATTTGGATACATGGCAACTCCTATCCACATCACCTTTGACAAACCAGGCCATCCCTGTGCATTCAAAGCACATCCACAAGCAAAGGGGACTGAGTAAAATATCTATCACTGATGCCTCCACCCAATTCCTCAGTAAGCTGACAGAAATACTGGGCTAAATTCTGGTATCATTTGGACCTTTAGACAAAGCCCAGCAGATGTTTCTCCCAGGCTGCTGCCTTGAGCATAACACACAGCACTTTCGATCCACATGACCATGCATCTGAGAAAGACTACATAGAACCAGTCCATTGAAAAGCAAGCAGGCACATTTACTTTCTCTCTCTTTTTTGAGTGCATTCACACACCCAAAAGCCTTCAGAGAAGGATGAATGATGGTAAGAAAAACTAACTAAACATGCTGACTAAAAATTTCAGAAACTTATAGGAAACCCTGGCTTTGTTATTAATGGTAGCATCAAGAAATCAATGAAGATTGTATGTTTCTCCTGATAATATCTCAGACGACATTCCTCACTGGCAGCTTTCCGTGTTACTTAACATGATTGGTGTGTACTTGGGTATCATGGCAGCAAAAAAAAGTGAAATTCTTCAACACTACCAAAAAGTGTATTAACATATGCATTATGCCCTGCATGGACTGTAGGGGTTCAAAAAGCAGTATTCATCTTTATGTGGCTGCTCGCCAGCTCCCACATACACACATCAGCATGCCCCCAGGAAGTAATCTAAGCCTTCTTTTATTTTTTAATAGGCAGATGAGCTGCCAATAAATTGGCAGGAAGGACTGAATTGGAGGAAGACAGCCTGCCTTTCTCATTTTCACCCCACATGCACTTGCTACTTTAGATCTAAGAAGGAAACAAGAAATAACAAGATGTTTATCCTCTGGCTTTATGTAATTAATACAGAGAATTTCCCAGACAATGTAATTGCTTTAGTGACAAATATCAGAAGCGTATTACATGTTGACACTGGTTCTTGAGTTCAGCAGTTTGCGATACTATTGCCCACCAACAAAACATCTGACATAAATGGCTAGCCCATTAACTCACCCTTGGAGGAAAGTGTCTTGCAGTTCTCATCCTACTTGTCAAGAGGCATTTACAAGTCTTACAATGCATTTAATAAATTCTCTAGTGCTTGCACATTCGATTTCCATCCTTTCTTTTTAATCTTTAGCGATTTCAGAAACGATGTCCTGGGAACCATTTTGGTACAAAAACTCTAACAAAGAAAAAAGCAGGGTGACATTTAATTAACAAAATTAATTAGTGCTAAACAGTGAAAGAGCATTCTCTAGCCATTTATGAGAGACAACAGCTGAAAATGGAAGAATGTTGAGGATGACAGCTGGAAACTGTGCTCAATTAAACGTTAAAATACATTGTGAGAATATGAGGAAAAAGGCAGGTTCTATACTTGATTTCTGCATGACCTTAAACTTTTGTGATCAATGCAGATTTTCAACTCTTTTTGAGGTGTCACCCTGACAATTCTCCACTAGAGGTATGATAGCCTATATAGAGAATTTAAGATTGCTAATAATAACCTTGATTTTCTTCTGTGGGCCTTTAGAAATATCTCCAGGGCCTGCTCTCCCCCAAGGACTTTGTGGAACAGAGCTTGGTATTCTAATCATGTAATTGAATATGAAGTTTAATGAAGTAAGAGCCAAAAAGAATCGGTTACATCCACCATTCTCACTAATTAGATATTGTATAGTTCTTGGACGACTTTAGTTTTATGAAACAACCAAAATGATGCTCTTAAATGGTAAAAAAGCAGCAAGTGTGTTTTATGGTAGTGATTTCTTTATTATTATTTTTAACTCACTTCTGTTTACTGTTCTTAAATCTCTACGACATAAAATTAGGGAATAAATCCCGCAGTTTAATATTAGCCTCTGGTTATTTTTTTATCATTTCTTCTATTTCTGATTTTTGTACCAAATAATCTAAAGTCAACATATTGCATATTATTAAATTAATAAGTCAAACAATGACTTGTCTGTATGACATAATGATAAATGATCATAACACATACTGATTTGTTCAAAGACAAAGGGCTGAGTAGTCCCTACTCATGCCAAAGTCTTTGTTCATTTGTTCTAGAAACTAGGCAAGGCAGGTTGCCCAATTCTTCTTGAGCATTTATGCAGTCTTATCTTTTTCAAGATGGACTCTCATTTTCTCTCTAAGTTTTGTCCTGCCTGGCTGGGCCTGTATCACTCTGACAGAGAGGTTTCCCAAGCCATTGTCCTGGTGAGATACAGCTGCACACCAGCCTGTACATACTCCTCATATGACCTACTAATGGCTCTGAAACTTAAACCCCAATATTTATCAGTTTGTTTTGCCCACTTCTGTTCACTACAGTCCATGGCAACACTGAGCTTCTTTTATTTAAAACATGCCTGGATCCAAAATTGCTGTGCAAATTCTCTTTCCTGAGCTTTGCCTTTTTTTATTACAATCAAGATGGATTTTATTTTTTTTTTCCAAGATAATCTAATTATTTCCAATTTTCTGAAGCTCTGTTGTATAAATGATCTTTTTAAAAAGTATTGATTTTAGTTAAAGGAAAAGTAGAAGCCAAAAGAATATTTAAAATATTCTCTGTAGAAATGACACAGAGTAGGTTGTCTAAACAAAAATCCAGTGTCTCAGTAGTATGCAACAACATTCACAGAAGGATTACCGAATTTATAGAACAAGTGAAAAACACAGTGATCTTGGGTGTTGGGGATTTTAGACAGCCATATGAAATATATATGCAATATTCCCAAGTGTGAGCTCTCACATGTTGACGAAATGCCTTCCACAAGACAAATATAAAATCAGTTGAGAAGTAGTCAAGTAAATAGAGAATAACATTCAAAAGGAAAATATATGTAGCTTATGATCCAGCTCCCATGGAGAAAATATTGCCCAGAGTCAAAAAAAAGGTAATCTGAAGAAACTGATCCTGACAGTTTAAATCACACCATTCTTGTTGCTTTAAAATTTAGGTTGGCTTTCATTTTTTTCTCTTTTATAATCTTTAATGAGAAGATAGAAGTGTCTGCAGGATTTACATTTATTTGTTGACTAAAATGTTACATTTGACCTTCCACATACTTACGAACCTGTGAAACTTCATATTTTTAGTACAGTTATATAGACAGAAGTAAGAATAATTTTACTGTTTTCAGGATAGGCTCTGCATCTACATTTAGATACTTATGTAGCTAAAGGTTCCTATAACTTTCATTGTCTTCAGTGGGAAGTACTCTAAAATGTGAAAATATTGGCACATCTTAAAAAAAATAAAAGACAATAATATAATATTGCACATGTAGATATGCTTTCCATTTATACTGCTTTTAAAATTCTGAGTAGTTCAAAACTTCAAAGTGGTCATAAAGTCAAAATCTAATGATTATTGAAATCAGTGGGGCTCTTTCCACTGCCCCCAGGAGCAGTACTTTGCATTTGTCTACAAATCAATAACCTATTTTAATGTTAATACTATGCCACTTGGATTCCTTCAGAGAAACTCTCATTTTTCAAATACGTTCTGTTCTGATACTGATGATTGATACAAAAGCATTTTTACAAGCATAAAGGTGATAATATTGGTAGATACGTTATTACTTTCTGAATCAGTGCTGTTCTTACACGTTATCTAATGAACACTTTTTCAAAAAACTGAAGTGAAATTTTCTTAGTAAATGCCCATTTATTATTAAATGCACACCTGAAGATTGATTAATGAATATTGGAGAAATGTTAATAATGTATTTTCAATACCTCTTTTATCCTGAAAGAAATGTTTCCTAATTAAGTTCAGTGAGCCACAATATATATCCTCCCAAGTGCTATCGTAATAATTTTCATAATAATTTAAAATTTACTATGTTTTCAAAGGAATAACAGTACTGTTTCTAGAAAAACGAAAGTAAGAAAACATAACCCATGTAGCTTTCATGAAGTCAGATATTGAGATGTCCAGACGTGGAGAAGTGAAGAGTTCATTTGCACACTGAGACCGGTGTTAGAGCTAATCTCACGAGTGCCATGAGTACTGTGCTACAGGGATGTGTCTGTTCATCATCCAACAGCTATTTAGAAGTACGAATCTTGAGGCCCTCACTTATGGCCACATGAAAGCCCACAGGAAATGAAACATGCCTGAGAATGCAGAAGCAACAGGGTAAAAAAAAAATATCCATTCACTGAATTACAGACCTTGTTACTACATGTTTAATGCTGATGAGGAAGCTTGCTATCAAATATATGACAATTAGTTTATGAAAATTCCTACTAATGAAATTAGACATGAACAATGGGTATAAAGGTTAAACATTTGTGTTTAAATTTATAAATAGCAGCCAATTTTCCATTTAATAAGCTACTTTCATATAAAGGATAGAAATAAATAAACCTCTCCCAAATTAAGACCAAAAATGTAAACTCATCAAAATCTTAATGATTTTTGACTGAGAAATAATAAAATTTAAATTTACCAAAATCATATGCAACCTGCTGTCTTTGTCTGCCAGAGGGTAAACCACTGTCCTGTCAACTGCTGATTTAAAGTGACTTATAATTCAGCTTGGTTTCCCTGCTGCTCACCAGTGACCTGAGATGGAAAATGTGATGATGTTTCTGTTAATCTGATGAGTAGAGTATGGTCAGGTTTTATTATGAGGATGATCAGGGAACTGGAGCACCTCCTGTACAACGATAGGATGAGAAAGTTGGGACTGTTCAGCCTGGAGACCAGAAGGCTGAATGGACACCTCAGAGCAGCCTTCCAGTATCTGAAGGGGACCTATAGGGATGCTGGGGAGGGACTCTTCATTAGGGACCGTAGTGATAAGACAAGGGGTAATGGATTCAAACTTAAACAAGGAAAGTTTAGATTGGATATAAGGAAGAAATTCTTTACAGTAAGCGTTGTGAGGTACTGGAGTGGGTTGCCCAGGGAAGTTGTGAATACTCCATCCTTGGCAGTGTTCAAGGCCAGGCTGGACATAGCCTTGAGTGATATGGTTTAGCGGGAGGTGTCCCTGCCCATGGCAGGGGGTTGGAACTACCTGATCTTAAGGTCCTTTCCAACCCTAATTATTCTATGATTCTATAGTTCTATTTCTCCTGCTCATTGATGGCTGGCAAGGAAACTAAGAAAAATTTTTTATCAGCTTGCACCTCCCAAAGTTTCTCATGTTGGTGGTTGTATAACATTTCTCAAAGAAGTCAAGGAGCTGAAAGATCTAGTTTTTCAGTGGCTTGGATAGTAAACCCAGCAGAAACCTGGAAATCCTGATATCCACCTCAGAAGCCCATATCCTGGCTTAGCCAGCTGGGAGCTTTGGAAGGCAATTTGATCAATTTTTTGTGAAGATGCCCCTCATAGCCCACCTCAGTGTTCTGGAATTGAACTGAGTCTCTGCAACAATGAGAGTTTCACAAACACACAAATGGCTGGACAGATATAGAATATATAGAATATACCCCATGACAAAACTGGTTGATTTAATAGCGACTGCCAAAAAATTTCTATTCACATTGCTCAAATTAATTAAATTATTGCTTAATTTTTTACAATTTATTGACATTTCAGAACTGTTTCAACAAAATGCCAACTGAACCCCATTTTTCTTTTGTCCCAAATTACATTCTAAAAATGGAGCAATGACTTTGATCATTATAAAGCCAATTCAATCAAATCCCTCAGTAAATCATTCAAAATTAATCAAGTAACTCAAGGTCTTGTGTTTTGTTTGCTTTGTGTTTTTATAAACATAAGAAACAGATGACACTGTGGGATAACCTTTGTGAGTGCAAGATCCTGACACAGTTTTAGACTGGCACTTAGTGGTAACAATGAATTGGTGACCATTGCTGGAAAGAAAACTGCAATGAGACTTATACCCGAATGTGCCTTTTCTTCCCCTCCACAGGAATCAAAGTGTTCTAAAGTCTGACTCCAGCTGATTGTTTTTTTAATGAATCCTAAGTCAGCCACCTCTAATTTGGAGTTTTTAGAACTGGAAGTATTAACCCGATTCTTCTGGATTGCCTATCGGTAAGTAACTCAATCCCCATTTAAAAACTGTGTCTCTCGGCACCCATCAAAGGGTTCAAAATCACTTTGATGGTGTCATCTCTCTAGCCCACACCTTATCAGACAGGTTTTCAGTGGGCATAGAGTCTGCCACTGAAAAGTATTAGCCCACTGCTACTTTCTTAACCAGTTAATTACATTGGCTTAAGGCTACCTCTGGGTTCTTTTGTCAAAGCTAAATTTAGCAAAATTTGGGATGTGAATATATTTTACTTTAGCTCTGTTTATCTGACTGACTGCTCCCTTAGAGACTTATCTGAGAAGCTTTCCATCCTTCTCTTTGCCTTTGATCAAAGGCTGTCAGAATTTGTTTCATTTGCATTTCAGACCCACTGATTAAAACCAAGTCCTTTGGGTTACGAAGTACCATTGGACGACAGAACTAAGACAAACTATTCAAACTTCCTCATTGCACTGTATTCCTTCCAGATTTTTATCACCCCCATATTATGCCCTTCCTGTGTCTGCATGCCTGTTTGGGAAAGGAAATTTCTTGCTGCAGAAGTATGGTCAATCTCTGGGGTTTAGGACAATAAATGACACTTGGTCCTAGGAGTATCATTACTGTTACAAGCATTCTTAGTGTAAAGGTAACCTGCTAAATGCTGGGAGCATAATACTTTTTCAAATGTTCTTCTACATATACTGTAATGTCTTTTTGTGAAAGCCTATGAACAGCACACAACAACTATGGCAGTTTAATTTAGAAGGGCTCATCTCCTTGCAACAGATAGTTACAAAGCCATTAGTCAGAATAAAAGCTGTAATGAGAATAGTACTTTGGTTGGTCCTAAAGCATGTTCTTTGTTTTATGTTGTTAGCAACAAACGAAGTTCATGACATGACATTTCATCACCTAAATCTGTATCCCTTGATAACATCTTAAAATCCTGGGCTTCCACCAGAATTCCCTTTTCCTGAGAAAGGTTCACTTAATCTCCTATTAAACTCATATGATGTCACAGACCAGTGACAGAACCAATCTCTGAAGCCTGATTTGACTTTGTTCTTTGCCTTCCTCCATTTTCTGGAGCAAGTGCTTTCCACTAAGAGCCTTACACTTTCACTGGCTTTGACAACTGATACTTTGGGAATAATAAGCACAAAGATGGGAAAAAGACATAAGTAGAGTCTCATCTACAGCACTGGCAGATGAATTGGACAGGCAAGTGTTTGACTAAAAAATGTATGAGCTTTTGCTGCCATTACCACCAATGCTATGCATTGTAACTTGGATTTTTAAGACTCACTTTTTCAGAGGTCACTTAGGCACTTGATTCCTTCTACCTTTGCATCAAATTTAAGGTTACCGTAGCCAGAAAAATTACACTATTCATTGGCACATATTGTGAAAATCCACTCAAGGAGAAAAATTTACTACCAGGGAGAAGACTAAAATCTCTCCAAATCTTTTATATTATAAATTTTCCTGGCATATTTTTTTAATCATCATCATTTTTGTTTTATCCCTTCAAGAATTTTTTATCTTTCTACAAGTAGTCCTTCTTGGTAGATATGATGAAATTCCAAATTGATTTACTTCAGGTACGGAGAGTGAATACTGAAACTGTCTTTTGTATTACAAAAATAATAATCTTTTCACACGCATGTCAGGAGACATCGTGACTGCTTGCCAAATATCTGTTATTTAAGACATTTGAATACATTCATATGTTAACCAACATTAATAAAATTCATTGAAGTCCTTCATAGTGTACACTGCAGATGCAAGGAACTGAATAAGAGTTTTGACTTTGCTTCTCTTGCTTCTTACATAAAAGAGAAAATGTTTTTTCTTGAAAATTTTTGTTACCTCTTTTTTTTTAAGAGTTCCCTACTTAGGAGACATTCAAGGACTCCTTTAATTCCTTCTTTACTGTGCATTTGTGTTTCTATATTACAGGCAAAATAACCATTTAAATAAAGAAAGAATAATCATAATAACTATGGATTGGAAGGCAGATGCACGGACAGTGAAAATGACGATCCTGGGCCCACCGTAGGAGAGGATCTGGTTCGAGACCATCTTAAGAACCTGAATGTACACAAGTCCATGGGTCCTGATGAAATCCATCTATGGGTCCTGAAGGAGCTGCAAATGAAGTTGCTAAGCCACTGTCCATCATATTTGAAAAATCATGGCAGTCAG
>JAOEHY010008469.1:0-12900 GCA_025447955.1 Psilopsiagon aurifrons | reverse complement strand
GTGATGATGCTACGTCAGTTGCAGTTGCCATTTTAGCTTTTTATTTAAACATTATTTTCATTAACTTATGATATGAAAACTTGCACAAGAATCTAGAGTAGAATAATGGGTTGAAGTTAAGGCTCTGCATTTATGTATCTCCCACCCTGTGGTAACAGAATTCAAAGTATTCTCTCTGTTGCTTTTCATATGTGCTAGTGAAACCATTTTGGGGCCTCTGTGAGGAGCCAGGCTAGAGAACTGATTTGGATAAAAAATAAGCTAGTAAAAAATGGAAAACTCATTCATTTTAAATAAGCAATACTGAAAGTTATTACTAAGACAAAGGTTTTAAATTTTAGAAGAGCAGACTTCAGCACTCTCAAAGCTCATTTGGGAGGGATTCCATGGGAAGTTTCCATGGAGGATAAAGGAGCTGGCAACTGAGGGAATTTTCAAGAATGCTTTCCTGGAAGCACAGCAACAGTTCATCCCTTTTAAAGGTAAGGGAAGTATGTGAAGCAGGAGACCTTCTTAGCTAAACTGCGAGCTTTTTAGCGCTCTGAACAGGAAGAGAAGCTTACCATTGATGGAAAAGCATTTTAATACCCATTGAGATTTACAAGGGCATGCAGAGATGCAGTTAGAAAAGCAGAAGCTCTGCTTGAATGGAAATTTACCAGCGATGTCAAAACTACAAGAAAGGGTTTCTCAAGTATGTAAGCAAGAAGCAGAAACAGAAGGAAAATACTGGCTTGCTGTTAGGCAGGTGAGATGAATTAGCCTTCTCCAAGGCTGAAATGCCAGAGGTTCTCAACACTTTCTTCACCTCTGTCTTTACCAGCATTTTTAGGCTCGAGGGCTTGGGATCAAAAACCCAGGTTGATGCAAATGCAGACCCACCATCCATGAAGGAAGACTTGGTATGTGAACTGTTACAGGAGATTGACCCCTACAAATCAATGGGCCCTGACAATATCTATGCAAGGGTGTCTGGCTGATGTCATTGTGAGACTGCATTGGGGGATGTCTCAGAAGACTGGAAGAAGGCAAATGTTGGCTACATCAAGAAGTGCTTAAGGGAGGATCCAGGAAATTATAAGCCCATCAGTTTTACTTCAGTTCCTTGGAAGGTTATGGAGCAAATCCTTCTGGGGCCTGTCACAAGTCAAATGAAGCACATGACTGGGAGAAGCCAGCACGGATTCACCAGCTGCAAATTGTGCTTGACAAAACTGGTCACTTTCTGCAACAAAAGTAACCTGTGTGGTTGATGTGGGACAAGCAGTAGACATTGCCTGGATTTCTCTGGGGCTTTTGATGCAGTTTCTCACACATTTCTGCTGGAGAAACTGACATTACGGTCTAGATGAGTGGTCTGTGCGGTGGGTGGGGAAATGGCTGACAGGCTGCACCCAGAGGGTGGTAGTGAATAGTTCCTTTTCAAACTGGCAATCTGTCACTAGTGAGGTCCCTTAGGGATCAATATTGAGCTCAGCACTATTTAGTATCTTCTTAAGTGATCTGGAAGATGGGATCAGGCATACCCTGACCAATTTTGCAGATTATACCCAACTGAATGGGGAAGTGGACACTTTGGAAGGGAGAGGCACCCTGTTGGATGACCTGAATAAACTGGAAGAATGGGCTGTCAAAAACCTCATGAAGTTCAACAAAGACAAATGTAAGGTCTTGCACCTGGGAAACCATAATATAAGACTCCAGCACATTCTGGGATCTACTTGATTTGGAGCAGTGGTGTGGAAAGGGTTCTGGGGGTTCTTGTGGATAACGAGCACAATATGAGTGAACAGTGTGCAGCTGTGACAGAGCCAACAGGATGCTGTGTTACATCAAGGGCATCATCAGCTGAGATAAAGATCTCAGTATCCCACTCTACTTGGAGCTTGTCAGGCTGCACTTGGAATGTTGTGTTCAGTTCTGGTCTCCACTCTACAGAAAGATGTGGACAGGCTGGAGAAGGTCCAGCACTGGCCTGGAAAGTCTGCAAATGAGGTAAGGCTGAGAAAACTGGGTTTGCTCAGCCTTGAGAAAAGAAGTCTCAGTGGAGACTTTATCACCATGTGCAAGTGTTTAAAGAGCAGCTACAAAGAAGATGGCGACTTCATTTTTACAATGAGTCACATGGAAAATATGGATAATGGGCAGAAATTACTCTCAGGGACAACAATACAGTTGAACAGAAGATTGCAATTTTTCACAGTGAGAACAATCAGCCATTGGAATAATTTTCCCCAGGAATTGGTGGATTTCCCAATTTGTCTGGACAGGTGGTTGGGACTTCTTGTCTGGGTTATGGTTTGCCTTGAAAGGTTGGGAAGATGATCTTTGAGGTCCCTTCCAACCTGGTATTCTATGGTTTTATGTACATATGCATACAGAGAAATATATATGATAAATCGGTCTTGAAAACTAATTTGATTCTGGAATCAATTATCCTGCATGCTTTTTCCCATGTCAGTTAACAATACAATACAATTACTTCTTGGCCAATTTATTTATCTTGTGTTCCAGATCTTTTTCTTTAAAGTAACTTGGATAAGACTTCAGAAAGCTCTCAACCTAAAAAAGCCAGCTTTCAAAGCAAAACAAAACAAGACAAAAACAAACAAAAAAAGCAACCCACAACATTTTGTCAGAAAACTTTCTCCACTTCAGTATGGCTATTTAGAAATCATAAAATCATAGAATATTTAGGGATGGAAAGGACCTTAAGATCATCACTTCAAATATTACTGAAAACATGATCTTGCAGCCAGCCTTTGTATTGCTATAAAAGTTCTGGCATAAATAAAGGAAAATTCCTTATATTCTACTTGTCTTTCCCCATTAGCTCAAGAAATGGCCAGAAACTGGCTTAAGTAAGTTTAGTTGGCTCTACTAATGTGAAGGGTAATTTTGATAAAATGAACGTGTGCTTCACACTGTAATTTTTTTTTTCCCCCTTTTGCATGTGGAGGAATATTTACCTTTGGGATACTATGAATTCTCCATCTGAGGTGGCCAAACCCGCCATTATTATAAATAACTGTGTATCTGTCTTCTAGTACCTGTCTGCTTTTAAAAATTCAGCATGTATCACTATGTGAAAATACATGACACAATGAAGTGTATAAAGCTATAAGAAGAAACTAATCCCTACAATTACGGCTCATAATTTGTTGTATCCAGTGATCAGAAGTTATCCTAATGCTGCTTTAATTGCTCAGAGCACAATTACTTAAAAAAATTGTGCTGGGTCTGGCGTGGATGGAGTTAATTTTCTTGATAGCTGCCAGAATGGTGCTGTGTTTTAGATCTGTACTTTGGAATAGTGAAAAATTATTTGGAAATTTTCATTTGCACATTTCTACTTTCAAGCATTTGGAAGCTATTTTTATTCATTACATTAAAGCTTTCCTCTTTGATGTCATGTTACAAACCTGTCTTTTCATTTTTAATGGAGCTGAGAATTTTACTATGTGTGGTCATACAACTAAAGCTTTTAAGGAAACTTCCAAATCTACATGGATAGACTGTTTTGTCTGTATTCTTTCCATGGGTTCCCAACTGCATGCAACATTTTCTTGTGGGTAAAAGATCAAAATTTCCATCTTAATAGGGCCATTACCACAAATACTCAATTCCCATATTATCTACAAAGTAGAACAGTGCAATTTACCATGATGTGCATGTTTTTTTCCCCTGTGATTATCTTACAATTTCAATACAGGTGTCATCTCTCGTGCTTTTATGTTCTGAAAATAATATTTTATCATAGTTTTTACAGATAATTTCCTTTGTTTTGTTTAGTCTTATATTTCGTTAATTTGAATTTCACTAGTAAAAAACGTAAGAGAGAGTGAGGAAATGTAGTAAAGTTCGGTATCTGTTGTTTTCAATATTCACATATCCCCAGCTATAACAGTATATGAACTTCATTTTTAAAATGAAGAAAAAGATCTTTTGAGACTGTTTTGACATATGTAATTTATCACCTTTGTAGTCCTTATCTCTACCTCGTTATTAATTTTCTACTAGTGCTGTTCTTTTGGCATATATAAATTTGGCTGTGCATTCCATATGAAATCTGCCCACCTTGATGTTATAGTATTTTCTGGAGTGCCAGATCTTCTTAATCCTATCCTACCTTTTACTGACATTTAGGACCATCCTTAGAACTTTCTTTCGCTCACTGTGTCTGTGTAGCTAGCCCTTTCTTTGACTTTTATTGCTCTCCTTCCCTACAAGGTAGGAGAAAGAAAAACACATTTCTGCCAACACTGCAAATATACTTTTGCTGAAATAAGTTCCTTTATTATATAATACAAATTCTTTCATGTATTCCTGGATTCTAAAAATTTGGAAATTAAGGTCCTTTCCTTTGCCCTAGAATTTCGCAGGCTATCGTCTTGTTAGCACTGTGATCACTGGAGAACTATTTGCAATAAT
This sequence comes from Psilopsiagon aurifrons, assembly GCA_025447955.1. NCBI lineage: Eukaryota > Metazoa > Chordata > Aves > Psittaciformes > Psittacidae > Psilopsiagon > Psilopsiagon aurifrons. Next base: position 8,469 of record JAOEHY010008469.1, on the reverse strand, counting down.
TAAAACGTGTATTGTATAAATGCATGTTCCAAGTGCTCGATGAGTGACCCCGCAGACAATTCATAGGCTTCTGCATCGCTAGTGCACTAAAACTTCAGGATTTATCCCTACAAATGTATGCTAAACGTGATTAAGAAGTCCAGAGCTGTGTGTGGCATGTTAAAACAAGACAGCTCTTCCAGCAAGATCTAAAATAATGACTGAGGAAGTCACTGTACCATCTGGGTCAGCTGTTGGGAAATTTTTCCTGTTGATCTTTACACATGGATTATTTGAATATATTCTTCAACACAAATTTGCGAAGACAGTTCATTTCCTTCCGCTGGATCTCTAGTGAGACATGGCTTAAATGCTCTGCAAGTAAAATCTTAAAGTGAAATAGTAATTAAACTTCTAAAAAGAAAAAGAATTTCAGGCAGCATATTATTTTCATGATGAATATGAGATTTTATCTCAAAAATTTTCAGCTTTCTCTTGTAAGGACTTAGATGATTTATCCAGCTGAGTTACAGAAGATAACTTGCATGGATCTATCCCACAAATAACTGAAAGATTGTATAATTTGTGATTTTTCTGGTCTAGTGAAAAGGTCACAATAAGGATGTGGATTTTGTTGATGGTACTTCTAATGACATTCACTTTGGCTCAGCAGCATTAAAGCTGTGGCACTCAAATTTTTAGAGTCTAGAGCTAATCTTATTAAATATGATGTAGCATAAACTCAGAAACTCTGCTACCGTTACTGTCCATTACTGAAAGCTTACTAATGCTCAAAACCTGTTTCTTTTGTGGCACCTATTCCTGTGTCTGTCACTTACTGTCTAGAAATGGAAATTTTTCTATTCAAATTCAAGCTCTGTACACAAATCTTAGTTTGAGAAAATTCCTTTATTCTAGCAACATAGCACTTCTCAGGATTCCTTCAAGCTCTTGTAGTAATTGTATTTCCTCCCTTCTGTGTTGCATGTCTGTCTTGAAGTTCTTGATATCCTTATTTTTCCAAATAATGGTCAGTATGTGCTGAGAGACAGAGAGAGAATCATTTTAGTATGTTTGGCCACAATTGACTGAGAATTGAAATAGAGAAAACATGTTCACTGCTATGAGGCATGTACAAAGCAATAGCAAAAGATCATTTAGATCTCTCAGGTAGTGTTCAGCAGTTGTTACCACCTTCGTGAAGCACAACAGGCCTTTTGTGGGATTAGCCACACACACACATCCCTTTGCAGTATCTATCCCTCTGCAGTGTCCATCCCTCTTCTATGTCAGAATATTTTGGCATCTAATCAGAAATTTTATCATTGCTAAGAAAATCCTCTCCCATAGATCTAAAAAATGTTGGTTTCATAGATCTTACAATTGCATAGTAAGTTCCTCTCTGAATTAATCTATGAAGACTTATATTTCTTTATAATAATATTATCAAGTAAACCTGTAAAGTGTGTATGACTTATGCTGGCATCCATTCTTCTTCCTAAATAGGTATTCTTAAACTGCATCTACAGTTAAGAATAAAAATAGTATTGATTTTCATTGAAGGCAAGTTATATCTATATATTAATTTTCCTCTTTCCTCCCAGAAAGGTAAAAAAATTCAAAAGATTCCTGTTAACTATAAACAATTTTTAATTCTATTTGAAAAGGTACAGATGAGATATTTAATGTGCACGTCTGTAAGAACTCAGAAAACTCAAGTTTTCAAAACCCGGAACTTTTTCCTTCGGAAATTAAAAGAAAATAGTCAATACTTTCAGAAAATGAGGCCTGCCATCAAATTCTGTTCTTCATCAGCACTGACCTTTCCATTCATCTAACAGAACTGATAGTGATGATCTTGTTTTACGCTGAAATTACTAATTTTCCGTAAGAGTGACCCCACAACCTTCTTTTGCTGGTCTTTAAAATTTTTTTTATTTTTTCTTTTTACCAATTTTTTTCCCCCACTCCTATTTATTAGAATTGCTATTTATTAGGATTACTATTTATTAGGACTAGTATTTCCCAGGTAAATTATCGCAGTCACACATTGCTGCAGCAAATGTTATTTCTATCCTTTTTTTAAAGGACTTTTAAATGTTTCATTTGGTGAAGAGGACAAAAATCTTTTAAAGATGTGTATGTGAATATGTATGTACACACACATAAACACTTAAAAAATACAGAATTATCAAGATGTTCTCCAGGACGTTTATATGTCCTTAGACAGGAATATGCTTTTGGCTTAATGATGTTATAAACAAGTGCAAAGGAAAGGGAAAAAAGCCTTTTCTGAAGCAAGCAGAAATATGAAGCAAGTGTTCTTAATGTTATGAAAAGCATTGGGATCAAAATTAGGAAAACTTTGAAGGTCAAAGACTATTATAGCACCCAAAAGAAAGGCACCATTTGTGCTGATGAGCAATAGCTACTGGACAAAATCCACTTAGCCTTTTATTATCATCAAAGGATAAGTAGGTAAGCTGCAGGTATGTGAGAGGCCTAACTCACGCAATCTCAGTGTGGGTTTTTTCGCTCTTATCCCTTCCTCTGTCCTGTAGGATTTAGATGACAGAAGAAGGGCCTGAAAATGGGAATTCTTAGATGTTTAAGGATCTTTTGCTACACACCTATACACAGTTGTGACATAGCACATTCTATCAATGATATTTCTACAATACATTTAGTAATCAATTTATTGAAATCTAGCTTTTTGTTATGGAACAGGCTGGCAGAAAACAGATAAGGAAGCTGTACAGATTTTAAATTGTTTAATCACATTCAAAGCATTTTTTGCATGAATAGAAAGAATGATGTAACAAATGTGGAAGAACAGTGAGATATTCAAGAGGAAAAAGGGATTCTTGTTCATTCCTCAAAAGCAAAATATTCCTATCATGCTGTGCAATAGTAAAAGCTACTTAGGCTGAATAGAGATGATAAGGACCTTGACAGGAATTTTATATGAAACCAGCATTACTTTTTAAAAACCATAATGAACTATTATCTGATAGTAACAGGGGGATTGGCTCTGGTTCGAAAGTAGCTCATATCCTTAAAGGACAGTGACAGATAAAGTATTCAGTCATCTTAAAGAACAGTGAATGGAAGCCAGCAATATAAATCCTGCTGTGGTGACATACTCTACACTTGCACATTTTTTCATAAGTGAAAGTCATCTGTTATACACTATGTGGGGTTCTATATTAAAAGAAAATTTGTTTTTACCCTTTATAACTGTCACGAACAATGGAACTTTTAAGTGATGGAAATTTCATTAAAAATAATGTGAAAATTGGATGTGATAAGAGAAAGGAGAGTTGGGACTTGTAAAAACTGGTAATGTTGATGTGTAACAATAATATCCAGTAAGATTTCCAAAATTAATACCTTTTAAATATGAGTTCAGAATTTGTGCTTCATGACACATTGCTTCATGGACAAGTTCCTGTACAAAAGTTATTCCAAACCTAATCGGTGAAAGATTTCCTGTACTAGGAGACAAGTGATACTCTGACAAAAGAGAGAGTAGTAGTTTGGTAGAGTATGTGTAGATTCCTTTGTTTGCTTTCTTGTCAATGGGAGTTTTCAGGTTAATAGCTTTGCAGTAGTTAGGGAAATACCGTAGGGATAATTACAGTAAGTATTTGGGGGAAAAGAATGATACAGTTCACATGTTTACTATTGACTGTTTTTGTGTTACATATGGGCTTACAGTGCCATAAAACTAGGACACAAATCCTGTATTTTAAATATATTTAGAATGCTTTAAAACCTCTGGTCTTGAATATATTGTGAGACAATAGAAGTAATAATTTTAAACATGTTCAATTAGTCGTAATTATTCTACTTCTGAATGTGTGGGTGGGTTTTTTCCATTAAAATTAGGAAAATAAGGCACTCATCCATGAGCTTCTTAGCTTTTTTTGTTTGTTTGTTTAATGCATTTAACCTTTTATGATATCCTTCCTGTCTACTTTAACTTTAGTTTGGAGAACTTATTTTTATGTACCTCAGATTCCCTTTATCTGTATACATTATGTTCTATAGTGTGGAATATCCCTTTAGTCATTGGGGTTCAGCTGTCAGCTTTTGTCACCACCCAACCTCTTGCTCCCCTGACAGGGAGGGCAGAGTGAGAAAAAAAGAGGCCTTGGTGCTGTGCAAATACTGCTCAGTGGTAAGTAAAACATAGTGGATTATAAACACTTTTGTTCACAAATCTGAAACACAGTACCATATGGGCTGATATGAAAAACATTAACCCTATCCCAGCCAAACCCAGTATACTGCTCATACAACGTGTTATAGAGTTGCTAAATATTATTATTCCTATTTCTCTTAACTATATGTCACAATGTAAGATTAGAAATCTTGAAAATCTGGGATTAAATTATTATTTGTTCATTTGGACTGAATGAAGAAAGAGACAATCTCAGATGTTACAGTTCTAGCAGGTACTCCAGTTGGACTGATATGCCCACAGGCTACATATTCCCGCTTGCATAAACTGTAAAATAAATTATTAGAAATGTAAAGATTTCCTCTGAAGTCTTGCAGGCTTGAGTTGCAGTGGATCCCAATATGCACTTTGACAGTCACCTGTGTGATACTGTGCATTGAAGAGACATGAGGATTGAGATTCTAGCAAATATTAATCAGGGATTAATGAACACTGTGAGGCTTCTGCATATCTATCTATGTGAGAGGAAACTTTACGTTAAATACACCACCATCTATCTATAAAACATTTGGAAAAAGTGAAGGTGCTCTGAAGTATCACTTGTTTTCCAACAGCCTAATCATGAAAAACTGGTTAACAGTATGTAGGTGACAGATACAATTTTGTTGCATGATTATGGATGGCTGTGGTTTTTTAATCCTTTTAGAAAACTAAGTGTTTTTGAAAAGTTCTGGTAGCTTTGGGGATTGAGCTCAGCCATGCACTGAACACAGAGTAGTACCACAGGCTTCTTTACTCAAATTTAATAGCTTTGCTTTATTTTGAATAGAAAAAAAAAATAAAAATAGGGTAGTGAATGTAATAGGATACTAAGGTACTTGCTGATTTGGTTTACTGAGAGCTCTAACAAAACTCTCGTACTAATATCAATTTTGTGAAATATCCGTATTGCACTGGGCCTGTAGACACCACTGGGTGGCAACATTTTGTTACAGCTCTGGTAAATCACCCTCTTTATTGCATATGGCCTTTTTTTGGGTCCTCCAATTTACTAAGCTGTGTAATCCAAAGCTGTGTTTAACCTTAGTGAGTTGCAATACAATATTCTGATAAATTTGGTATTACTGTGTTTTTAGAGTTGCTTTTGCCTCCTCATCAGAAAGATCAAGGCCAACCTGGCAATGAAAGCAGATTGGTAATCTGACACTGGCATGCTGAGAAGGTTCTTAATACTGGGCAGAATGGAAGTATAGATAAATTAATCTGGTGGTTAGAAGGCAGCAGTTAGGTTATTGTCAGTGGGCTGAAATTTATTTGCAACTGATCATTGCTATGTGCAAGCAGGTAATTGTTCTGAAGTGGGTCTCTGTGATCTATCGCTGTTGCTCCAACTTATCCCCCATGATCTACATTTACATTAATAAACCTCAAAGGAATGACCATCCCGGTCTTAGAATATTTTTCTTCCCAAGTGAAATGATAGCTGTTATAGTTATATAGTTGTAATATTATACAGGCTATTCACAAGCTTCCTGAGTTTGGAGACCAGTGTGTTGTCAAGGGGAACATTTATTTTGAAGATATATCTGTGTGTATGAAAGATCAGTAACTGTAAAAGTTACTAGTAATTCACATGTGGAATTGAAAATTAATAGACTAGAAACAGCGTGGGTTTAATTAAAAAAAACAGCTTTTTTTCTGTACAGTGAATGTAAAATTGCCATCTAAACCTGAGGCCTGCAGAAAGACAGATTCCTCTGCATGCTACTTTTTTTTGTGTGTGTGTATGAGCTAGGGTATTGTGTCAGATCACAATTTCATGAGATTTTAAGCACTTGGATGCTTCTTAAAATCTCAGCATAAAATGATCAAGTAGTAAAAGATAGATACCTACTGTACTTACGTAACTTTGGTTGTGTGAAGGCAGGAAATTGATGTTTAACATATTCACAGGCTAGAATAGATCGCCAGAACATCTTGTCTAACATTCTATATATACTCTACATTCAAGTATATACATGTTGTAAATAAGTCATGTCTTGGTTATATCTTTCATAAGCCAAATACACTGAACTCTCTCAGACTTTTCCTTAAAATCATTGCCTCCAGCTGTCAAATAATTTTATGATTCTTTCTTGCCCCTAATTTTTTAATACTCCTTTGTAGAAGGTCAGAAATAAAACATCATAAAGCATTCTTCGTATGGTCTCCCCAGTGTAGAATGCAGATATGAGACTGTTGCATTTTTCTTGCTTCTTTCTGTATGTTCCTCCAAAGACTGTATGACAACCTTTGGGTAATGCTTTTCGAACTCATTAGACTCAGATCTCATCATGACTTGCATGTCTGCTATGATCCTTAAATCCTTTTGTAGATGCTACTTTTCAGGATATTGTTCTACATGCATGTCCTGCACTCCTTGTTCACTGATAAAGTTGATTGACTTTACACTTGGCTCTGTTTTGCTCTAACACATTTTGCTTAAATGAGCAACTGACCTGTCATTATTTGCAACTTTAATGTTATGGACACATATTTACATCCAAATGGTCTGTGAAAATTTTATGAATTATCAGAGCTGGTACCAAGCAAAACCAAAACTTCCCTGCAAAATGATGATTCTGCATTGAAAACTACATTTTGTTGCAGAGAAATTATTTTTTCCTTAAGATATCAGTATTTACTCCAAGAAGGGTATGCCCTCCTGATATTCAGTTACCTTCAGCAAGGTTTTATATTAAAAATATTCAATTTGTCTGACAAAGTTCATTTGTCCATAAGCCCAGCTGACTGCATTATGTTCACATTTTTCTGTAGTTGGTTCTCATTTCATTTTTTTTGTTATTTCTCTGGGATATGCATCAAGCTATTCAGCTTAACTAGGGTACCTGGATTTATCTTATGAATATTTCAACAATCATCTTCTAGACTTTCCAAATTTTCCTTTTATTCTGAGATTTATTAAAATGTTCAGACCTAGGCAACTCTTTCAAAATTATCAGGAACAAATTATCTAGCCTGGCAGATGCACATTCCTATAAAAAAAATGGTTCATCATTTTTCTCAATTGCTAGTGGCTCAGAAAATGCTGTTTCATCTTTAGGTAACACAAGTATAATTTCTTTCTCTTTTTTGTTGTGGTTTTGGTTTTGGTTTTGTGTGGTTTTTTGGGGGGTTTGTTATTTTTTTAACTGTACCATGCATGGAATTCTTATCAGTTCACTTCCCCTTTTCCTTTCTGTATCTTCCCCCCAGAACTTCCATTACTTCCAGAACTTCCATTACTTTTACCATCCCTACACCTCTGCGTGGCAGTTCTTACAGACTAAGAATCAGTCTCGCAAACCTCACAGGCAGATGAAAAGGCTGTTCTTGATTTGTGCAGGACTCTCTTGATTTGTTAAGTTTCTCAAAACCCCAGCCACAGCTCTCCCTGAGACAGGCAGACAAGCAAATATATCAAACACACAGCTTGCCAAATCTGTTTATGTCCAAGAAGATTGGCAGCTTTGAAAATACTTTTTCCCCACTTCTCTTTCATCTGTATTTATTGGGTGGGTGGGTATTTACATCTCTGTCCAGCTTTACTGAATTTTATTTGGGGCACTGAAAAGTTACAGGTAACATGACAGGCTGAGAAAGAATTGTTTGAACAATAGTTTTTATAAAATCCTATTAGTTCTAATGAATTACTTTTGGCATCCATACTTGTTCTGGGGAAGGTAGGTCCTTTGTGAAGGTTTATCAGCTTTCCCCTTCGGAACTTCTCACCCTCCTAGGTCCAGTATCTAGTTTTAATACTCACAGAAATTATCTTGACAAGATGATTTTCTATATTCTTATTCAAACTGATGTATTTTAATTGTCTGTACTTGCTCCTCTCTGTGTTTTTAGGATCTCAGTTTCAGTGTTAGCCTGTAGCATTTAAGAGCATGAAAATGAAAAATCACAAGAAAAAAAAAAAAAAAAAAGGCATTGAAATGCCCCTTGCACACTTTAAAAGTAAAATACGTTGTAAATGGGTATTTAGGTGTAGCAGAGTCTCAGAATCTGCTGCTTCGGCGTAAAAATCAAGTAACCTAATAGCTTTAGAGCAAGGGACAGTAGATCTCCCAAGTAAAACAAATGCAGCATCAGTTTAAGGATGCTGCAACCTTGAATCCAGTTTCTGTAATTTTTAACTAAACTCAATTACCAAAGCTGGAGCCACTGTTTAAATTGCAAAAAAAAAACAAGAGACATGCGCAAGCGAAAGAGGAAGACTCTTACTTCATCCCGAGAGCCCTGCCCAAGACCACCAGGAGGCC
>JAOEHY010008468.1:0-22411 GCA_025447955.1 Psilopsiagon aurifrons | reverse complement strand
AGGGTCACTGCTGAGTTGGGGAAGCCGTCGATGTAGCCCCGGTAGTAGCAGCTTCCCTACATCAGGATAGAGGACAATCCCCTCACCCATCCCCTATCACCCAACACATAGTGGACACAGCACTGGGCTGCATCACTTACAGTATGAACGCCCCAATGCAACCCAAAGTTACTTTGAAATGGATTGAATCAGCGAGTGCAGATCCCACCTCATTCGACACGAAGATCTTGAAATCCTGAGCTAAAAAGACACTACAAAAGAAAGGCACCAAAAGTGAAGCACCTTCAATAACATCCCTTACCTGGCTCCTTGAGCTCATTGCAGGGCCTGCAGCTGCAGTATTGCCCTGGCAGAGCCATCAGCAGCTTCACGACCAGCTTACTGTGGCTGCAGGCGGATGGTGTACGGCCTCCCATCTATACTGAGGACATAGGACACTGCATCCTTGGCCTGCACAAGAGCAGAGAAAGGGAGAATTAACACCATGGCTGTGCAACACCGTGCGCCGAGGGCACCTGCGAACACCCAGGGCAAGCACAAGCAGCTCACTGCTCCCTCAAGGAGGAAGGCCAGGTCTAACCCCTCATTCCAGCTGCCAGCACATCTGCACCCTAAACCCTGCAGCTGGAGACGCCCTCAGCAACGTGCCTCGGTCGCGTTAGGGGGCAGAAGAAGCGGCACCGTCACCAGGGACAGGACCCGGGAGCCTGAAGGGAAGGAAGAGACCCACGCGGTGCTGAGCCCACCCCGGAGCCAGCATCAGCGGCGGCGGGGCTGCCCCAAGGGCGGGCGAGGGGACCGTGGCCCCCGGACTCACGCAGCGGCACCAGGAGCAGCAGCAGCAGCTCCCGGAGCGGCCCCATCGCCGCCGGTAACGGCTGCCCCGCGGCCGTTCGTCCCCGCCCAGCCCGGAAAGCAGAGGCGAGCGAGCGCCTTGTACGAAAACCGGCGTCTTTATTGCTGATTGCGGCTTACAACGCGGGGCGGGAGCAGCCCTTGGGTAGGAGCCCGACGGTACCGGGATGCGCGGGGGACAGGCACACGCGCTACACAACAGTCAGTAGTCAGCATCAGCATCCCACCGGCGCCGCTCCTTCCCGCGGCATCGTCCTGCCCCACACGGCGGCCAGTACCAGTATAAAAGCTCTTCATGGGTTAAAAGGCACCATTTTCAGCACAGTTTTAGTGGACACAGCTTCAGATACAGTCCATACATCTCTCTCCAACCTGGATTCCCTCTCTCATCCCCAGCGTGAAGCCAGTCTGGATAGACAGCCCCCAGGGAGCAGGACACAGCAGCAAACTGGGAAGGGAGTACATGGGAACAGAGGACCCCCACAGATACATCTGGTGATAGCCTACCTCATGGTTTACAGATCTTAATAGTGTTATAAATCTTAGTCTATGCTTATGGGAAACCACAGGAGTTCAAGTATTTTATTACTGCAAATGCAAACACTATATACACATTGTTACTGTATACATGTGGGTATATACAGAGGAAAAGGCTTCTTTTTTGGCAATATTAGGGGGGATTTTACAGGCTGAGTTTGCACTCAGTGGCCAGCATGAAGGGAAAAAGCTGAGCTCTTTTCAGTACTTATTTCAAGCAAGTTTGGGCCCCTGGTTCTAGTTGGGATCCATGCACAGCGGCATCACCCTGCCCTGATCTCTCCTCACCAGCAGACCAAGGGCTCAATCCAGTGCTCCAGAAACAGTGCACATCCCATCCAAATTCAAAGCTGAGAGCACCCCAACTTCCTAAAACCAACATCTGGCCATGCCTTTTCGTACCTTTATTTTCACTACCCCAGCAGGGTGGTATTAGTGGACATTAGTACATGATTCTCATTTAGCATCTCATCCTTACTCATTTAAAACCACTAAATTTAGTGCTCATACAGCACAGCTTAGTGTCAGCATAAAAGGATTTAAGTGCATTATTACACATCAATACACATATATACATGCATAAACATGTGCACAATATATTTATCTTCCTCTGAGAGTGGATGTTCCACTGACACCTTATTTCCCCCTGTGCCCTTGTTGTGTAAATGGACAACGTCTTCCAGTCCTTGCAAAGTGATTTTAAGTTAACTGGCCTGATCTCCTTGGTTTGAGAAGGGTAACGGGGTCACTTCAGCTCCTCACTGCACATTCCACACAACTCCAGCATTCGGGCTCATCACCGGGAACCTGAAGCAACTCCCAAGTGCTGAACTCCAGCAGTGACCGAGTTTCCAGCCCAGCGCCGTTCCCAAAGCCACACACTGGGACAGAGCTGGGAATGGGGTTTAGGTGTTTTCAGTCCCTGGAGCTTTGGTAGAGGTATTTCAAGTGTTACATTCCTCATTGCTGTATCTCATCCGCCTCAGCCCGGGCTGCAGCGGGAAGGCTCGAGGGCCACTCCATGCACGAAGGGTAACTGCGATCTCAGCTCTCAGTGACCAGGTCAGCTCACGTCAAGGCCCCATAGAAGCCAAAAGCTATTTGGGAGGCAAAGGTGCGGGTCGAGAAGGGAAGTACTGTCCCTGAGGTAAACACTTGTGCTGTGATGGAGGCGGTCCCTGAGGTGCACACTGCTGCGGCGGAGGTGGTGGCCTGCAAGAGGACACAGGAGCCACGGTGAGCCCCAGTGACTACCCCATAACTCATCCCCCGCCTGCGCTGGCCCCGTGGCCACAATGTCAGCTTCCAGCTGAAGCCCCACTTCAAACATGCTGCAGTCAGATGCTGCTTTCCAGTGCCTAAAATCCCCAGGAAACCCAGTGTGTTAACACAGCATTCTTCCCAAAGACCCCCCCAAGCTCCATCCCCTGCGCTTCCTGGATATGCATGGCTTCCAGCATAGACATTACACCTTAGAAGTAAAATGGAAAGAAAAGGAAAACTTTTTGTTCAACATTCCTAAGCAATGATCCGGTACTGAGCAATAACATTCACCCATCAGCAGAATGACAGATTCCTGAGTGATTTCTTTTTAAACCAGGTATTTTGAGAGGTGTTTTATTCACCTGTACACAGGGCTAATCTGGCCCCACAAAAGCACTCTGAATCCTGTTAATCAAAATGCAGCTGTGACAAGGTGTGAAATGAATGCTGTGGGTAATAGCACTGCAGTTCCACAGTGTGAAATGAAGGAGAAGCTTCTTGCAGTAAAAGGTCAGTCCTGTGTGTGTACAGGATGTGATGAAACACCCCAGCGATTATAGAGATGAAGACAATAACAGTATATACACATCAGTGCAAATACCAGTAGTTATTTGCAATAACTCAGCCAACCTTGTCGGCAGCTTCTGTGGCTGTGGGGCCTGGTATTGCAGAGGTGGGTAGTAAGACGGGTGGTAAGCCTGCTGAGGGTGCTGGTTAACTGGGTAAGATGGGACAGGAAAGGTGTTTGGTTCCATAGCCTAAGAAGAAAACACAAGGAGAACATCCACAAACCTGCAGGTAGGGAATTGAAATACTTGTTCCATCAGTTAAGTGACATTTAAGACACTTCCTATGGGGGGAAAAGTGACAAAGAGGAGACTGTTCCTACCATAGGGGCAGCCCTCGGTGCATAGGGCATGCCATGAGAGAAGCCTCGGGGGTGGTGGTCTCTTGGCTCAGCTTCTGTCCTAGGAGGTGGTGATGGACGTGACCTAAAACCCAACCATTGTGGAGTGCGTGAGCAAGTAACCCTGACAAAAAGACTCTGCAGGCCATGAAGCCAAGCACAGTGAACCTGCTGGATGGATTCATGCCATCTCAGCACATATCAGATGTCAGGAAGACGATACTTGCCACAAACCTAATGAACAACATAGCCCTTTCTCTGTTTAGGACGATGACAGTCATTATCCCACCTCCTATCAAAGACGTGACCCAACAATACAAACCCCATCACCAATGGGTAACTTCGTGGTAAAAAGAAAGTCCTCCTCTCCCTCAATTCGAGATGAATTGATCTTTCCTGTCACTGCCCGGGACAAGCTACAGGCATCATTTGATGTGGGGGCCTTTGCCGTACATCTAGGGACTAGAACATGCCTGGAACAAGTGCCCATGGACTACTGCAAAAGGGCAGAGGAGAAGGAAAGAGGGTGATGTACGCACACGTGGCAGCGCGACATCGCTCTTCGACAGCACCGCTTCAGCCTGTCTCGTTTCACAAACGCCAGAGCAGCAGCTACAAGGAGTGGGAGGACCAGGAAGAAAAACACCAGGAGCCCGTTCCTCAGCGAGGAGTCTTTGTGAGAAGGGGGCAAAACGACAGAGGAATAAAGAATTACACAGCATCGTAGCTGGACCCGTTGCAGCTGCATTTGGTCCCATTTGTTCTCCAACTGTTTTCCATTTGTCATAGAAGAAAAAGCTAAAGACTCTAAGAAGACTGCAAAATCTATGCCCAAATGTATTAGTTTCTGATTATCCCCTCACATCTGGTCAGAGAACTGTACGTGCTACACCGCCCTGGGCTAGAACAGCACATTGAATTACCAGATCAATACCTCGTTTTTCTTCCACTACATTACTGTGAAGACCTTATGAGCTCAACTGAAAGGGACCTTCTGCCTTTTGAGCTGATCCTAAATCTTCCTCTTTTCCTACCATTGTTTGCTGTAGGCAAAGAGCTCAGGTTCTTAACAAGGCCATACTGAAAGACCTTTCCCTTCTTCTGTCTGATGTCTTGAGGCATCCATCCTTGCTCCAGTGTGATTCTCCAGTCTGTTACTGCACCACCACAGCGCCTTTTTCCCTCCACTTCTCTTCAATACCATAAGTTGGTTGGGGCAGGGACTTTGTGTGTATTTACTGCACTCTGTAAGCATGCTGTCTGCACTCCAATAATAAACACTCATAAAACAGCGCCTTCCCAACCAGCCTTGCCCCAGCCCACCTCTGCCAGATGCCACATGAGCGCACATGCAACTATCCGCAAGTACCAGAACAGGGCAGCTGCTCATCTCTGCCACCACTGCTAGAAACAGCACATCCTTACAGAGATGCAGTCACATCCATGGATTTGAACCCACATCTCCAGCTAAATCTCATCTTTTGTTTGGATCTAAGAATGGGAGGGGCTGTAATTTCCTGCTTGGAAACAGGGATGTCCAAGAGGATCTTGGTCCAATGTGTCAGAAATCACCTGGGGGCAATGAAACCAGCCCAGTTTCTTTCCGCATCCCCAGCATCCCAGCGGAGAAGCGCAAGCCCTTGAGCCCACAACCTCAACTGGAATTGTTTGCAGATGACACCCAGTGAAGAGCCAACCACCGAGGCATTGCTCTGGAGCCGTGGGGACCCTGTGCTCAGCCCACAGCAGTCAGGGCCACGGCCCCAGAGCAGCCACGACCTTGACTTGCCACTGTAGGGCGACCCACTGTCCACGCTCCCGCCGTAGCCTTTCACATCGCAGTAAGGAGGGGCCCAGCCTGGTTCACAGTGACAGTTCCTGTTGTTATTGCACACCTGCATTTAAACAGCACAAACACCGCAGTAAGGCTACGGAGGAACTCCACTTTCCACCCGGTTAAACAGCATGCAGCAACCACAACCATCTGCTCTACCCCTTCCACACTGCTCAGTCCGGAGAGCGTTAAGCCACATCAGTTCCACACAGCCCTTGGCCAGACATCTCAGGCTTGCATATGACTGCATGGGTCAGGAGGAGCTTCCAAAGATGAGCTATATCCCAACAGCTTCAAGACTTTGGCTTTCCCCCTTTTTTGTGTTACTTTGTTGGAGAGATGCAGAGTTCCAAGCTACATTCGTAACACTGGAACTGGGAATTCTTGTCTGGCAAAAAAAAAAACGCCATCTGAAGAGCTTTTGTCAAGGGTTTTTTCATTACTGTTATAGGTTCTCTTCCCCAGAGACATTTTATAGAGTGTTTTACAGGGAAGCAAACCAGAACACTTGAGTTACCATCCACCATTTAAAAACTTGCTCAGCTTACCCCAATTTGGTCCAGCTTCTGCTGTTAAAAGGCACTTTTGTCCTGAACAGTACCAAAAAGCAGCTTTTTCCAGCAAAACCCACCCTCAAGAACCCCTGCATTTACCATCGTGATTACTTCCTCTCACATCACTTACAGCCTTGAAGCAAGGATGGCAAGACTTCCAAGGGACAAAAAAGACCAGCATATGGACACTATTGATCACAGCGTGCCTGGCACTGTAAGAACCTCATGTTCTTGTAACAAATAAGTCAGAGACCCTCATGCGGAGACCCAGTCAGTGACAGCAAAATTCACAGGCTTTAGCCTTCACCAGTGGACTCCAACAGGCATGGAAGCTCCTGCTCTACTTACCCCATGTCCATGGCACTGCTTCTCCACGTCACAGTCGTAGTTCAGAACAGAGGCACTCACACACTGGAAGTGTCTGCAGATCTGTGTGCACAGATGAAACAAGGCAGCATCTCACTGACCTGTCCCCCTCATCCCCACTTCCCTGCTCCATCAGCCACCCCCTGCTCACAGATACTCCCTGCTAAACCTAGCACCACAAACAGCCCGGTACTACAAAAGGCTTCTCAGCATGGGGTCTGAATTGCCACTGGGGTCTTTTGTCTCTGGCCTGAATGTAAAGGAACAGCAATTAAGCTGTGCTCAGTGAGGAGAGGTGGAATGCACATTCCTGTGCTGGTGCTAAGCCTCAAGGCTTTTCAATGCAGCTGGATTTTAATTGAAAGTCCTCCTGGAGGCATTTGTGTGCACTTGCTCTCCCCTCTCACAGAGCAAAGGTTTTGGCTTTCAAACTTCATTTCTGTTCATTCCATTCCCCAGGCACACACAGTGCAATGCTGGGAACCAAGGGGCTCGCTCAGCTTTGCAGTGACTCCAGGCATCACTAAGTTAACGGCCAGAAACACTCCCAAACCAACACAGCTGAAAACTGCATTCAAATGAACCCCCCTGAGTTACTACATTAAGAAATCGTTTCTTCATTGTTCATTACCTTCCCATTACCACATTTGGTGCCTTCATTCACCATTCCTGGGTCCGGGACATCGGAGCCTAGCTGGAAATCCACACCCCAGCACATGGTGTTTCTAATGGGAGTTTGGATAATGGCAGGCTTAATTCCAAAAACAGGCATGGTTTTCACGTTTTCACATTGCAGCTTCCCACACATGGCATTCCTACAACATCAACACAGCAATATTGTAGTGACACTTCAATCTGGGCCTAGAGAAAGATTATCAAGCATTCGAGATGATGTTTTCTTCCTACTGGAAGACACTACTTGAAAACCAAATTGAGGCCAAACACAACTGAGCTGGGCCTCCTTTCAAGGCTGCAGGAGTATGGGTTTACCCCCTCCTTGCTGTAAGGTGTTGGGAGCTTTACAGTAAAGATCCTTTTTCTGTATATGAACAGCTTTGGGTAAGAACAATCAGTGATGGGAGATGTGGAGCCTCACATCTGACGCATGGATCCCCTGAGGCTACAGAACACACATGGGAAACCGCAGCAGGAGCCTGAAAGCTTTAAACCCAGCCACAAAGCAAACATTCAAACTCATTCCAACTCCTATGTGCAAGAGTCAAGAGCAGACAATTTAAACCAAAAGTGAACAAAGCCAAAGTGTGGAGGCTCAAAGTGCTAAGAACGGCTTCAGAAACGAGGGTAACACACATCTGAGCTCTCTCACTGTGGTTTCAGACTGATGCACACACATCAGCAAGCTCAGCCGATGGGGTAACACATCTCTCCCCAACGCAGCTGCTAGAACACCCCAAACTGCAAATAAGGATTCTCAGTGATGCAGTGAGGAACTTGTTGATGCACTGGGCTCAGCTCACCAGCTGGAACATTTCTTGTAGTCATGACCATGGAAACCACAGTTGCCAAATCTGTCACCCTTGGAGTTCACTTCAGTAAAACAGATGTTGGGGGCTGCTTTGGCTTCTGCAAGCAGACAGAGGAACCAAGTTAC
Source organism: Psilopsiagon aurifrons (assembly GCA_025447955.1). Classification (NCBI taxonomy): domain Eukaryota; kingdom Metazoa; phylum Chordata; class Aves; order Psittaciformes; family Psittacidae; genus Psilopsiagon; species Psilopsiagon aurifrons. The sequence goes on along the minus strand of JAOEHY010008468.1, from coordinate 14,483 downwards.
ACAGGGACAGAAACACCTCCCATCGCCATGTCTCCTTTACCCAGAGTAATTACGCTGCTACATGTGATTTCCACACAGCAGACAGCTTAAGAACCTGATCAAGACAACAAAGAGGTGAAAATGCCAGCACTGCAAGGCTCCAAGTTTTAAAAGAGACAGACAAATAGTCACTTAACACTGAGCCAACTACACCATTTGATATTTCTTCAGCAAAATGTCAAATTTAGGTATTTTGTCTTCTTTACAGCCCTATACACTGCACTAGCAGTGATTTGTGCAAGAAAATTACTACTTGAATCATCAGCGCGGCATTAAACGTAACAAAGGAATCACATGTGAAGACTAAGCCATAAATGCCACTATTTCAAACCCTTTGCCAAAGCCAGCTGGTCTTAAAGGAAAACAAGTAGAGTTTAAATAAACTTAGTGCATTCTTTTAGCTACATCTCCTGTAACACTGTGCCCTCCCTTACTGGAGCCAAAGATATCCTGGCACTGTGCATCATAGTACTGGCAGGCCCCGTTGTAGCAATAGGCTTCCTCGTTGTGGCATGGGTGCCCGTTCTGCACAGTGAAGTCTGGCTGGCAGAACTGGGATGTGCCATTGCAGTACTCTGGGAGGTCACACTCGTTGCTACTCGCCCGACACTCGGTTCCTCCAGGAAGGAGCTAAAGAGAAAGGAGGAAGAGGAAACGGCGTCGGAAAACAGAAACCTTAGATCAGTGCTGTGCACTCATACAACAGTTCCCTCTCAGATGCCCTGGTGAGGCCAATGCTCTCCTCTTCCCAAGCACTGAACACTCGCCAGGAGCACAGCTGAGCCTCTTACCTGGCAGTTTTTACAGCAGTCACCATAAGCACACGCAGCACCAGATCGGAGCCTGCAAGTGCCCGGCTCACAGCAAGGGTCACTTTCACATTCCTAAGAACAGAAGTGCAGTGAGCAGCATGAAACCTCATCCTCCACCACACAAAGCCCCTCTCCAGCAAACGGGAGCCCTGGAGGACACACAGGCTACCAACCTTTGGTGAACCACAGTCACACTCCTCCCCAGCATCCACCAGCTTGTTCCCACAGTACGGGACACTGTAGGTTTCATCAGGCTTGGGAACATTGAGCAGGCAGCTTCCTCCTTTGTTGAGAGTCAGCTTCTCAAAGTCTTCTGCACTGCAGCTGCTGAAGTTCCTCGATCCCCTGCAACAGGGCACACGTACTTATCTCTACACTGAGACAACCCATTAGTGCTCCCTTGCTCTGCAGAACTTTGGTTTTCTCCATGAGCTGCAAACACAACATGACTCTTTGCAAGAGTACTCTGAAGACAAAAGCAGCCTGAAGAACTAAGCACATGGGAAGGAGTGCTTCCATCAGGTACTTACGATGCTCCAGAGCTCATGATGCAGCTGCTTGCTCCGCAGTGACAGACGCGCTCATCATCGTGGTTCATCCCCAGGTTATGCCCCAGTTCATGAGCCATAATTGATGCAAACATCTGTATACTGATCCTTCCAAACTGCACAACAGCAAAGCAGAAGAAAATGAGTGGGCAGCTTGTACTGTGATTACTTAGGTGCCAAAAAAGACAGTTGTGTCATTCTGCCTACATCAGCAGAGAAGCCCTGTCCTGCATTCATGAGTGCTGCACACCGAGAAGGGAAGCTGAGCAAAGGATGCAGAAGATATCAAGGAAGCGCCAGAAACAGCTGAGGACCACATCAAAACCCCCACTAACCACTCAAGCTTTGTTATTAAAGACTCTGGAGTACAAAACTCTTATCACAATCACATTCACATATCACTACGGATGTCTCACCACGTTAATGCCTCCTGCGTGGCTCTTGGAGCACACTGTTCCAACATAGGCCATTCCAGCTGTGCCACCAAACCCCTTCTTCCTGCAGGAATGGGGAGAAAAAGGAGCATGAATGTGCCAGTCCAGCTTCATGGCTCTTATGCTTTTAAATTCAGACAAAAGTCTGCAGAGAAAGTTGGCATCTTCCCTCTAAGTATGAAGAGCTGTATGGTCCACCCTTAAAATTATTTGTTTTCCTTGGCTGTTCCCTGCCTATTACTGCCAAACTCCACTGATTCCTTTCCTTGTCAACTTCCTCCCTGTTACTCTCTTGTTTTTACACAGGGGGAATGGTCTCCCCTCTGCCCTTTGCCTGCTGTGAGCAGTGACTTCCTAATGGCCACACTATCTACACAGGAGGAAGTGCACAGGCGTACACGTCCTGGAGGGGCAGAGACAACAGGATAGGAAGCACTGTGCTAGCTTAAGGCATTACGGATGGAGAGACCAATGTCCATGTCAAAGCTCAAACGATGCAACCAGCTTCTGGGTACCAGCTGCAGAAACAACCTTCTCTCCATTAAAATGCAATGCTCTGCATCAGGTTTCTTCCCATTTTCAAGTGGAAGCAGCCCTAGGTGACAAGTCTAACCAGTGTACAACCTGATAAGGGATTATCTGAGCGGAAGCTTAATACAATGCAACACACAGAGTTGCAGGACATGTGGGACAAGCAAAAAAGATAGCTCTCAGGGAGGACATTGAATTCAAGGGCCACAGAAGCCTTCTGAAAAGCTTATACTGACTTGGAAAGTTCTAACAAGTACCTCGCCCACAGCAGACTGCACTGATCCTCAGCTGAAATACAGCAGCTGCTTTTGCTAGCACAGTACAGCTGAGCAGGCAGGAAGAGAAGGAGCTTCTCAGGAGTCATAGGGAAGGAACTGCCACTCACAGGACAAACTGCGCACTGTCATGTCTCCGGCGCAAAACAAGGTTCTTCTCTCGCCACTGGACAAAGTTTGCCAGCACATCACCAGCTCCTCCATCTGTGCTGATGATGTTTTCATACTTCCAGATCTCTAAACCCACCAGTACAACGCGGATGTTCAACATGATGTACATCTGGGGAAGGAACAAAAGGAGAAATATAGCTAAAGGCTTTCAGGTAAGAGCAGTGTTCTATCGCTTACTGCAAGAATCGTCTTCTGGTTGGGTTTGTTGGTTCGGAACACCATGGTTGGGTTTCCACTGTCAGGAAACATCACCATGGTGTTCCTCTGGTGCTCCTTCAGCACCACACTCAGGCTGAGTTCTCCCAGGCTCCAACACCACAGCCGAGGGAACAGCTCTAGCTCCTGGCTTGACAAACCCCCCTATTTCATCCTCACCAAAGCAGTATCAGAACACTCTAAGGTCGAAGTTGACAGAAGGCAGCAGAGCTGCAGGGCTGCTGCACACAGCATCACTTAACCCAGCTTGAACTTACACTGTCAAGGAGGTTTGCCAGTTGCACCATGTGTTCTCTTACTTCTGTTTCACTCTTCCCAAAATCTTCAAACTGCAAGACAAAGAGACTTGGTCATGAACAGAAGAGATAAAGACAGAAGTTAAAATGGAACAAAACCTTTAACACAAAAACCATTCTGGCCTTGCTCACATGTCCTGTTGAGGGTGTGAGGTGCTGGCACAGGCTGCCCAAAGAAGTGGATGCTCCATCCCTGGCAGTGTTTAAGGCCAGCATGGACAGAGCCTTGGGCAACATGGCTTGGCTTAGTGCGCAGTGTCCCTGCCCACGGCCGGGGGGCAGGAACTGGATGATCTTCAGGTCCTTTCCAACCCTAACTATTCTGCCCTTCTATGCTAATCAAGACAGCGGCATCTTCATTGCTATTGCTCAACATGTCAACATTCAAGAGAAGGCAGCAAAGGCAGGTGCTGCCATGGGTTTTCCTTACACCCGGAGACTCCTTGCTGATAGAAGCTCTCCATGTCTGCCAGTTCACTCTTTTCCTGAAGACTACTGCACGGAGGATGCTGATACTCAAGATTCAGGTTAGTGCACGTGCATATCCTTGGCTACAGTGTCAGTGCCTTTCCCCACTCCATTTGGCAGTAATGAAGACTGAGGGATTTTCAAGCCAACCCTTGGGGAGAAGGAAAGGGGAGCAACACATGAGCTTTACCTTTTCTTTATCCACAACTATGAACAGCTCCACGTATCTTGTCTGATGTAGGACTGCTCTCTTTGTCTGGGCAGAAGAGTTTGAAACAGCCTCAGCGTTAGAAATCCAAGTGCAAACCAAAAACATAACCCTGACATCATCAAACTTCACGTGATCCAGAGGGTGGCTCAAGGCACACCCAAAGCACAGCGTGCCAAGACTGTAACCAGAGCCACGAGGTGGAAGCCAATGCAACGACAGCTTCTCTACAAGTGTTTCACCTTCAACTTTAGCAGCGCAAAGATTCCCTGCCTCAAAAGCGAGGGATCTTTTGCCTTTCCACATAGGGAAAACAGCACATACCTAATAAAGGAGCTGAAAGCCACTAACAAGTAAATACCAGCAACCTTGAAGTGAAACATTATGGGTTTCATACTCAAGCTTCTACAATTGTGTTCCTGTGCAGGCAGGTTTTAACAACACAGGGACCTCCACACCAAACTGCTCTCCTAATGGTGAGGAGAATGGAATAAACACCATAATATTCTCCTGGCTTCTGATGCAATACTTTGTTAATGAACCTCTCCAATGAGGGCACTGTTCCTGCCCTTAAAAGCCCTACAAAGCTCGGCCTGTGAATAACGCAAGCAGCCACTCACCTCTCACTGCTGTAGGCAGATGGAGAAACTGCAACTGCTTTGTTGAAGCAACTGAGTTTCCCAGCAGCGTAGGAAGGCCTCAATCAGAAGCCTGTAGGTATGTGCTAAGCTCCAGCAAATCTGATAAGCTGCTTCCATACTCTGAGGTGAACACTCCAAAACTCATTACTGGGGAGAAAACAGTGCAGCACTTACTCGCAGTAGCTGAGTCATACTGGGATGGTGATTTTCCTCTGTGTGGCCACTTTCATGGTCTTCAGCAGTTACTCCACACATTGTGGGCTCTTTCTTCACATTACCCAATCGATATAAAATATGTTCAGAGCCAGAAGAGGAATCCATGGGCTCAATCCCATAGGTGATGTTCCCCATCATCACCAAGCCCCTAAAATATAACAATATAACATCTTGTTAAGCACAGAGGATATTCACCCAGTTTCTTACAGTAAAACAAAGGAACAGTTATTCTTTGGTAACTAAAGGCATGTCTGTATCTCAGTCCTGGAAAACCAGTGGGCTTCATTTCAGGCCTGACAGCAGTCAAATGCGAAGTGAACACAGTAGTGCTCCACTCTCCAGCTCTGTACTGTGCACAGCAATTTGAAGGGATCATCTACACAAATCAGAACAAGCCAACTTTGTGTCCCAGGACAACTGATTCAACTGCATCAACCAACTTATTTAATGGTATTGCAAATACCAATTGACATGGTGTTGGGGCAGAGAAGCTGCCCAAAGGCACTCACTGCTGAACCCCAGGTCAAAACGGTGAGAACTTTGTTTCAGGCTCAACAAATACAAGACTCACGTGGCAGCCAAGACACAAAAGAGGAGTTGTGCTACCTGAGCCCTGAGCAAGTGCTGAGAGCGACCACAGAATCCAGGCTCCCCTCCACGTATCCCTGATAATGGCAGTGATCCTATTGGGAAAACAAGGGCACGTTACACACACATCCCACGGATATCTGCACCCAGTGGAAAACACACCTCTCGTTTTGTAATACGTGACTCCACGTTGGTGTTCAACTTCAGTAAGGGTGTAAGAAGAAAGAAATCCTACCTGGACATCCGGATGTGCAGATTGCAGCTTTCCCTCCTTGTTATAGGTATAAACAGTGAAATCTTTGGGCAGCAGTTCTCTGTAAGGAAAAGGGAGAAGGAATACTAGAGGAATGGCCTGAAATGGCTCTTGCAAGATGACTCTAATCAAAAGCATCCCAAATAGCAGTCAAATAAAGAGGCATTGAAAAGGAAACCCCTCCAAAATTAACAAAGAAAATGGGAGTTTCCACAGCAAAATCCAAGCTATGGGAATGCTGGAACCGTTAATGAAATCAAATCAACCACCTCACTCCAGATACGCAAAACAAGCATCAGAGCCCATTAAACTGTGCTAATTTCATACAGGAAAAGAAATATTCACAGCCTCAGCTTGCTGTGCCTGACTTCTCCTGCCCAGTTCCGGCAGGAAGTGCATTGGGAAAGTCTCCCACACTGAAGAGCGCTGGTCTGTAGTGGTGAACCCGATGAATTCCCATGTCTCTGAGGTCAGGGGCTTGGCAAGCGGCAGCTGCGGGTCCCCAAGGGCTTATGCAGCGCAACAGTTCTGTGTCCTTTGACAGCTTGAAGACAGAACTAGTTAAAAGCCTGATAAAAGGGAACTTGCCATTGCTGCAAGCAGCCCTGTTAAATTAAACTCAAGGCAGACAACATCTACACCATCTGCAAGTTATGGGTATTGTGGCCTCAGATACAAAGGCAGCTTCCTCATGTAGTATCCGCGTGCTACTGAGACAGGAAAAGAGAGCCCTGAAACAATAAACAAACCCCATAAGAGAGTGAAAATATTGACTTGAAATCCAGCTCCGTTTGTTTCTTCTTAGATGTGAACAGAGAGAGTCAATTCCCCCATTCCCCAGATCCCTCTGAGCAAACTGCAGCTTCCTCCAGCGACGGGGATCAGCAGGGCTCAGGAGTTCCACACAATTCCTGGCTGAGAGCCGAGGCTGTGCGACTTAATCTGCTTTCACAGTGCTGGTATGGAACTGTACTCGTCAAAGAGCCTCAAGGGTCAGGGCATGCGACCTGCAGCTTGAAACGCAGACACACAGATGGACTTTAATACCTAGAGCAAAGAAACTCATCACTTACTTGTTCTTTTCTAGATGAATCGTGTATTCTTTGCCCTCTATCTCAACAGCATAGGACACCTTGTCCTGTGTAGAAAACAAAAGTTGCATTTTACTCATGTTAATGAATAAAATGTTCTTTGAGATCAGAAAAAGCTCGGCAGAAAACACCCTGTGAGCTCCATTACCACCACCACAGCATTCAGAGCACCACTGTCACCTTCTGTAGCTCGGGGCCAGGCTGTGCTGCTGCCCTTAGATAGAGCTGCAGTTGCTGGAGATGCAGCTACTAAATTCAGGGTTATAGAGGCTCCTTTCAAATATCCCAGTCAAGAACATGCACAAGTCCCAGGTTCAGGTCTCCCATCTGAAGAGGGCTTCGCAGGAGGAAAAAGGTGCAGGGAAGAGACATCATTATAAATCCCTGGTTCCTGCTGTCACACCAGCCCTGGTCCCTTATCTCCCCTGATATCCAGCACACAAAAGGACCATAGACTAGAACTGCCAGGTACTGAGCTAGCTGCACTCAGACAAGCAAAAGCCACATGTGGGTGAGCCTGAAACCTATTTTGTTACTCTCCCTACCTCCGGAACCTGGCATCCCTTCCTGTGTAACTAGGGAAAAGTCACATGAAGGAAGAAGCTGTTCCAGAATAGCTTTGTGGTTTTCTTACTCCTTGTTTTTAAGACTTCCACAGAAAAACTCTCAGTTACAGCTGGAAAAGGACAACCCAGTTCTATTACTGAACATCTGCAGTGAGGCAGTACCCCCACAGCCTTGCGTTAGCCAAAAGCTGCACACAGCAACTAGGGTCCTTTTGTAAGGATGGAGACTTGTTTGCTGCTAGATGAGCGCAACAGGGGTTTGTGAGAATTCAGGTTAGTTTTGGATGGACATGAGGAAGCAGATGCTAAACTGAAGGCATTAAGGTACCTGTACAGAGGAGACGTTGAAAGCCTCTCGCCGTTCTCTTCCTAACCTCTGCGGGATTACAACTTCATAGGAAGACAACAGAGAAACCTGCTGGAAACCTGGAAAGCAGAACAGAAACACCGGCTGAAGAAACAAGGAGGGCAAGGCGCAAGGAAGAAAATGCTACTCCTTCCCTGTGAGTGTGCTGAGGCGCTGGCACAGGGTGCCCAGAGAAGCTGTGGCTGCCCCATCCCTGGTACAGTTCAAGGCATGGTTGGATGGAGCTTGGAGCAATCTGCTCTAGTGGAAAGTGTCCCTGCCTGTGGCAAGGGGCTGGAGCTGGATGAGCTTTGAGCTCCCTTCAACCCAAACCAGGCTGGGATTCAGACCCAAACAGAAAAAGCCAAAGGCCTTGATGCTCGCAGGGCAAACCTCAGAGCAAAGGGTGCTCGGATTGCCTTGTAAACCCCCACACCAACAGCAGAGAAGACACCAGATTTCCCAGCAGGATTCAAAGTGAAAGCTTCACATTCCAGTTCCTGTCTCCCAAGTGTCTCTAGCACCCAGCATCACTTTCCATCAGCAGGAGCCAGAGCAGGTCAGCACAGAGAACCTGCTCAAGGATACACAGAAAGACGCTGTCAAACCAGGAGCCCTGTGCTGGGAAGCTACAGAACCAGCCCCACACCAGCCCCTCTGGATCCAGCCCCAGGGGCTCCAGCACAAAGCCCAGCTCAGCATCACACCCTTGTCCATCACAGCCAAAGCCTGACACGAGGCCATGCTGCTCGTTATGTTCTTAGAGAGCTCTTCAGGACCTTACTAAAACAAATGAGGCACACGCAGCCTTTGCAGATCCCTTTATAAATGATTTGCACGTGCACCACCAGAGAGATGCTCTGAAGCAAACACAAGTTTGGGCCAAGTTTCCTTTATAAGGCAGCAGTTTCTGCAAGAAACTGTCTCAATGTGTAACCCATAATAAACTGCACATGTCAATGACTTTTCCCATCAACGGCTGCTGCCTGCCTGTGCCTGGCTTCCTGGGAAGCAGCAGCTCGCTCGCAGGGATCGCAGGCGGGATTGAGAGCAATGGTTTTAATAGCTTGTGGCGATGGAATCAGTGAGCTCATCAGAGCAGCCTGAGCTTCTGACCTGAAGGGAGGGGGAAGGGAACAGTTATCCTCCTTGTCACCCTCCAGAAACAAGCACCATGCATTAGGGGTTTGTGAGAGGGTGCTGAGCTTCTGAGAGCCTCCAAAAGCTCTCGGAGAGGCACTGAAATACTGCATTAGTAAAAGCAGTCACCTCCCCACTGATAAACCCCAAGAGCAAGTGCACGCAGTCAGATGGCTCCCAACTTCTCTCCCCTCACACATACATCCATTTGGAGATCATGGATGCAGCGCAGTGCGCCTGCTTTGAAAGCAGCAGTTTTGTCACACAGACATAGGCAGAGCGGTGCTGTTTCGCAGGGGTAACGCAGCACAACCACTGCAGAAGCTTTGTTATGACAGTGATTGCTGGGAAGAAAAAGGTATTAAAGAAGAGATAAACCTCCTGAGAACAGCCCTTGTGGTCAGAGGCTACAGAATGCCCACGTCAGCACCTCCTTGGCCTGACAACCGGGGTGGGAAGCGCTGCTTCCTTCCCTGGATGAAGCACCGAAAGCACAGTCAGCTAACCACCCCTCGACACTCGTCACTTCCAATGACACATTCCACTCGTAGCCAGCCCCGAGCTCCTTCCTGCACGTCGCTGCTCCGCACTTGTTCCCAACAAAAAGCACCTTTGTGAGCAGGGATGTGACATTGGAAGGGTGGAGGCTCCCGGGACACCCACTGCAGAAGCAGGGGTGGCTCACTGAGGTGCTCGGAAAGCAGCGTGCTTCCCAAAAAGCAGCCTGGAAGCATGAGACAAAGGAGTGAATCATCCGATGGAGCGAGCAGGGCTGGGAGAGATTTCTGGGAAGGGTGCAACACTGCGAGGCTTCCTCTTGGAGGAATAGCACCAAGAGTGCAGCCTTCAACCATGGAACAGCCCCCGCTCGCTGCTTGCTTTCCTTCCCTTCACTACCCCCAGTGTGGGAGGTGACTGCAGGTACAGTGCCTCATCCTGCACTGTGGGCACCATTCAGAGGAGGAGGTTGGTCTCGATGAACAAAGTGCTTCCTATCACAAGCTAAAACATAAGGGTAGGAAGGCACCACCTCGCTTCCCAGTGGAACTAAAAGGAGAGGAGCAGCCACACGTTGCAAGTTCAAACAGCTCTGCTTTTCACTGCCACATCTCTCTTCCCTCTTCTGGCAGAAGCATCCTTCCTTCCCTCGTGTTTCAGAACATGATCAAACCGATCACCAGCCCTGAGGTACAACGGGGTTTGCTTTGGGGGGTTCTTGCAGGGAAGCGCAGCACCCCCAGGACACCAGCACCGTTCCTGCAGGGATCAACACACACCAGCCCCCACTTTCTCAAGAGCCCCTTTCCATGCTGACTGCCCCACACAATGTTTCACGCATCGCCAGCAGCCCTCAAAGAGGGCACCGGGCTCGTTAATCAGAAATACAATGAAAGGGACAAGTGCAACAAAGCAGAAAGGAGAACATGCGAGAGACAACCCTGCTCCTCAAGCTTCCCCCCACCAAGGCTGGTGAGGACGGGACAGGCCTTTCTCCTACCAAACATACATGTGGAGATAAGGCCCGAAGCCAGCACCCCAGCCCCAGCTCGCACCCAATGCTCCTGTTAGTGGCTGACACACTCAGACCTTTCCTCCCCCTGGGAATTGAGACACACTCAGCCTGACCCAATTAGCACAAGCGAAATTCCCACGAGGACAAGGCCGTTTGCAGGGGCCACAGCACTGTAGGGAAACGCTGGGCTCCAGTGTGATGTGAAGGCATCAGCAGATGTGCTCCGGCAACCACATCCCTGTTAACATGCTACCTGCCAGGCAGGACAGTTGTTATCCATAGGAATTCACCTGGGTATTTCAGTCCAGAAGTAGAAATGGTTTAATTCACAGCAGTTAAGGGAAGGCAAAGTGACAGCAAAAACCCCAAGCTGGATGGATGCTCAGCTGTTGTCCACGTAAGATGTTTGAAGACACTCACTTTCTCTTTTCCTATACAGGTCTTCATAGCTTCTTTTCCATCTCTTTGGAGAAGCTCCACTGCAATACCATAAGCATGGTTCTCAAACACAGCAGCTTGCAATAGATTCGGCAGGCCTTCTTGTACTTGGGCACTTCCTGCCCCTGGCCAAAGCTGATCTGAGCTGCGCTTCACATCCCCACCACGAATGTGCTTCTGATCATTCATTCCTGGGTCTAACAACAGTGGAGACTGTACTTCCAAGGTGCAAAACACAATTACATCCACTATACTTATCTTGTCCCATTAAAGACTGACTTTAATTACCAAGTATTGGAGGCAAATGGGAAGATGTGACTCATCTTCCCTTCCCCGCCCCAAATCCACAGCAGGAATTTGGTGCACGTTCCGTGGCATGCAGGAGCTTGAAAACCATTGGAACATGTCAAGGCCACTTCAGCTCCCCAGATGCTGAGATAAGCTGCTACAGGATTCACTCCACCACAGGTAAGGTCTACATGCAGCAGAGGTCAAACTGCACCTCCCATCTCCATACACCTTGGCAGATCGTTGGCTCAGCTGCAGAAGGGCAAAAAGCCCTTCCCACATGGAGCAGGGTTGGATTCATGGAGACATGGCAGTGCCTGTGCAGCTCCACCTGTGCTCTGACCACCCCACAAGTGATACTGGAGAGCATCACCCTGTACAACAAACAAACACTCTGATGCTGCCCCAATTCACTTATCAGTGAGCAGCAGTGATTTTAACCTCTCATTAGCCACGCGCATCTGAGTCAAAGATGCTCATTGCAAAAGCATTAAATACACAAACTCATTAAATTAACCACTGTTTTAATCAATTACAACTAGCTGAGGTCAGCTCACCAGTCATTTGACACTTAGGCAGCAGGCTGCTCACTGGAAGAGCTGCCAAAGGCTTTAGGCAGCCACCCTTGGGTCCCAGGATCTCCAACAAGTATCCCCATGTCCAAGGGGTTTCCCCGGTGCTTTAAGTAAAACCAGTGTTTGATATTTCCCTATGGAAGCCATTTCTTTGACATTCCCATTGGGCTCTACTTCCCAGTCAGACCAAAAGGGGATTCAAACCAGGACAGAGCAGCCCAGGGAGACCTCACCAGTACCAAGGTTCACATGCGCTGTGCGCTCATGCATCTCCCCAGGTTAATCTCTCTTCCCTAGCAGACAGCAGGGCTGATTCACTTGTTGTTTAGCCTACCCTAACACTCATTTCCTCTCCTAACAGGCTCCTGCATCCCCGTTTTCACCCTCTTGCAATTATTTCACCCTCAGACAATTGTTTCCACCTCAACAGCACACTTTGTACCAGTCCTGCCAAAGCCACATCCTTCTCTCATGTGCCCACACGACTGGGATTGATTAAGTCTTCAGATCAAGCGGATCTCCTCGTGTCACAGGGAAGCACCTTCTGAAGGCCCTTTTGAAGGTAGGAAAAGGTGAGCAACTGTCATAGCAAGAGAAGCAAATTCACCTGCTTTGATTTACTGCTCACCAGGAAGGCTGGTTTAATGTTAAAGCTGGCAAGAGCAGTTAATGCCATTTCTCTTCATTAATGAGGATACTGCGCTCTTCCACAGCAATATTTCCTAGCAAATCCTTACCTCCCTCCTGCTGGAATCCTGACCCATGCTGTCAGAGTTTCCTGTCTAGACTCTATTCCTTCTGCCCCTTCTAAAGCCAGCCTAATGTGTCCGTGAGACAACAGCTACTCCTGTTCCACACAACAACTATGGCTGCAGCTCTCACCACCTTGGAACCTTCTTCCATGGAGACACAGAGCAACCCACGGTACCCTCTGTGCTGCAAGACAATTCATCACCCCCAGGCCAGCGGCTCTCACACCCATGACAGCCCATGGAGAGCAGCCCCTTGCCCTTGGAGCCCACTCACTTCCTCCACATCCCCCGGGCTGCGTGGATCTCAGCTGGGATCACACAGCAGAGGTTGGTGGGAACGCTGCTCTTCAGAGAGCACCAAAGGAAAGCACACAACCCAAATCCAGCCACGGAACTGTGCGAACCCACTTCTTTTCATCATCATTAATTTTAGCTTGAGAAATGAGAACGATGAGCCATGCAACAAACTACAGCTTCCTTCTGAAAGCAGAGCACTACAAGGGGCACCATCAGCTCCGCTTCCTTCCCTCTCTTTGGTCTTCACATGGAGGAAACATCCACAAACCCCTCTGTACTCTGCTGAATGAGCATCCCAGGTTGGGTGAAGCAGAGCTGTGCTCTTCATGATCTGAACAAAGGAATCAGTCAAGCACTGAAACTCAAAGCAAGGGTACAGACACTAGAGGCCATCCTGGGGGTGTGTGGTACCCAACATCAAGGAAGAGATGAGCAGCAAAGCCACAGTCCTTGCCTAGGGCAATGCCAGGCAGTTTCTTGATGAATTTATACAGCCAAATGCCTCCTATAGACACAAAGGAGATCTCCACCACACAAATCCCTTGCGGCTACACATCCCTGGATGATTACGTTCAGTCAGGAATTCTCCATTAAGAGTTGTGGGTAACACCCCATTTCTGCCTCATATCCCTATTTACTGAGGAGTGTCCCAAGCACTCACACGCCAACCTGAAAGGTGGAAGTTAGTGCATAAACTGACTCGTTTCTCCCCTCTCCTTCATGCTGAGACCTGAAACAAAGGGATTTCACTGCAGAACTGGCAACGTTAGCTGGGTCAGAGACTTCAGACGACAGGAGAAACACTGTCCATCCTCAGGGACCTGCATTTCCTCCCACCCACAGGTAGGAACTAGAACATTACTCCTCCAAATGCAGACCAAAGCAGCAGGAGCACGAGCATTCAGCATCCTGAAGACGTGTCGCTGAAGTCTTCACTCCTTGGAGCTTCACCAAAGCAGTTCCCAACACACTGTCCTGCTCCATCAGCATGGGAGAGATACCCACCACGAGAGCTCCGGTCCTCAGCACAAAGCATCAGGGATGCTTTTAGAGGAGATCCCTCCCTTAGGAAGCCTGATTTAAAACCATGCATTAAGGATGAACACACAAGCTTAACGCACCCCTTCAGGAGAAAGAAAACAACAGCAGAGGAGACATTTCTGCCTGTCACGTATAGCTTACACCAGACTTGGCACCATAAACGGAACGATTTCAATGCATAAACAGCCCATAAAGACAGCACAGCACCAACTTGTTCAGAGCCGGGTGTCCCCTCACCGCCCAGCCCGGCTCTGCCATGCGGGCAATGCCCCGGCTCCACACCGCCTAAAGCCTCCCTCAGGCAGGCGCAGCCCCACGTCTATGGGGCCCTCTCGCCCCTCCGCAGCACCGCGGCCCCACACACACACACACACACACACGGCGGGACCCCGAGCCCCCTGCCCCGGGAAGGACGGAAGGGGGATCCCTTCTCCCAACCCCAAGGAAGGCCCGGGGGGTACCGGATCCCCTCGGAGGGCCCGGGGTTGGGGGGCAGAAGGAGAGGCCCGGTCGGGAGGAGCCGGCGCAGGCCCCGCGGCCCCGGCGCACTCACCCTCGCGGCCCGGCTGCCCGGGCGCGGTCAGCAGCAGGAGGCAGAGGCAGCTCCGCGCCGCCCGGGCCATGGCCACGGCGCTCCCGGTCCGCATCGCTATCGCCATCACCGCCACCGCCGCCACCGCCGCCTTCCCCCCCGCCCCACACCCCCGGCTGGGGCGCTGGGTCCGGCCCGCGGCCCAGCG